>RJWH01004332.1:0-111540 GCA_004363575.1 Solenodon paradoxus
ACTCCTCCCAGAGAAGCACACACGTTTGTTAGTCAACAGAGAGTTTATTTCGTAGCCATAGCTTTAATGCGTTTGTTCATTTATTGTGACGGAACTGTCTGGAGTCTTTCCATGTCCCACATCAATGAATGGGATGCTTTATCTTTTCGTTTCAGCATTCCGTTTTCCAGTGTCATCCCTCTTCTCATTAGGTCTTCCATAGTATGTGGTGGGGTTCTGGGCATCTCAAGAACTGGTGACTCCCTGAGTCCGTGCAGAGAAAGACAAGGTAATCCATGGTCCTCAGGCAGTCAGGGTGATGGGAATGGAATGGTGGGGGACTCATTGACAAGTGAAGGGCTTCTGGGACTAGCTTATCCCCACCCCAACCTCTGGCATTTCTCCAGCTCCTCATATTGGCCCAGCCCTATACCTCCAGCTTCCTAGTGCCACATCAGTGACCAGAGCAGTTTTTGAGCCACCCGGAGATGTCAATCTTGATGAATGCCCATGATGAAGACCTGCTTCGCTACATGGTTAATCTGAAGGTCAGGTGAAGGATGAGGTGCTGGGGGCATGGAATATGAGTGTAAACGTTACTGAGGGGGCGTGGAGCATGAGGGGACATGTTATGTCCCTGAAAAAGGGGAAGGGCCACACCCTGGGAAGCTTTCACCTATCACCTTCACCTTCTGCTGGCAGGTGGAAGAACTCATGCATCCGAGAGCTTGCTGCAATGTCACACTCTTCTTTTGGAATAACCCCTACTTCCACAACTGTGTGGTAATCAAGGAGTGTCTCATCAGCATCGCTGGAAGGCACTGTTCCTGTCATGAGTAACAGAACATGGTGGCTTGGAAGAAGACACATAATCAGGCCCCTTTGACACTCCTGTCTTCCTGAAGAGTACAGGGCTTGTCACTCCACTCCGATTCACTGGTGCCTGCTATATGAACGTGAGGCGTACCAACACAGGCACCACGAGGGCAGACTGAACTTCTTTAGCTGGTTGTGTGAACACAGCTTTGCAGGAGGCAGCAGAATTGCTGAGTTGGCGCCCCTTTGGAGAGCACTAGGGAAGACCAAGTGAGTTCCCTGCCTGCTTGTCACAGGAGACCCACACATGCCTCACCTGTCCTGTTCCACTTTCCAGCTGATCATTAAGGACCTTTGGGTCAAGCCCCTCCAATACTACCTGAAGCATCAGGCTCCCAGTTGGGAACTGAAGGACGAAACAGGTGAGGACCCAGGGTGTCAAAATGAAAAGTATGTGTGCACCTTATTGGGCCATAGGTCACTCTCAGGTGCACTGAATCTCAGATGCATAGCGTGCGGGTCACTGGAGCACTGGGAGGATGCAGGGATTCTGGAGAACTGAGTCCGCTCAAGATTGCTGGAGCATCCTGAGTGTCCAGAGAACACAGAAGCAAAGCCCCAAGCACAATGCCCCTGGGGAAGTCCTTTGGTTGATTGTAGGCCTTCCCCTGTTCTCCTACCCCTTCTTGATCCAGCTGTCCTACTGCAGAACCTCCTCTTTTCCTGATCTGAGGTTCATAACCCCACCGCTTCCTTGGCAGAGCCACAGTCCTGTGATGTCCACACCATATTTGCTTCATCCAGTTGCTGGTACCCATTTTCAAGCTGAAAACACTGTTATTAGGTAGGGTCTTTAGATGACAGTGAGACTGTGGGTCTCAGGTGTTTTTTGTGACCCAACCCTGCCAGACTTGGTCTCTCTAGGGAAAAGTAATGAATTATAAAAGGAATTTCCTTCCCTACATGGTAAGCATGCATAGCTCTCTCTGTGTGTTTATTGTGTTCATTTGTTGTACAGCAATCTCCTAAATCTCAGAAGAGTCACAGGAGGACCTACAGTGAACCATATTAGTATTAAACCTTAGACACTACCTTTGATGACTTGACAATGCTCAACGTGCTTCTCTTGGTGAGACAGAAAAGGAGACCTGCGATTGTGCATCTGGATTGTAGACAGTGTTAAAATTGTCTAAAGCATTGCGATAAACAATTCCGTGGCATGTCTGTGTCTCTCACATTTTCCTGTACCACCAGAGGAGCCTGGAAAGGAGTGAAAACAAGGATTGTAACTCCTTCCATTCCTTCTCTGGGAGAAAATGGTTTTGTAAAGATACAAGAGAACTGTACCTGAGGACTCAATTTTTGCCAGTGGAGTGGAGGCCAGTCAATTAGATTCTCTAACTGCTTCCGTTGAATAAGTGTAGTACTCTATGTGTCCTGCTAGTCAACCACTGATCCAGTCGTCAGGCATAGGACACACAGAGGTACTTCTGTACTCCTCACTGTTAAAATCCTTCTGAATTTTGTACAGGGTCTTGGTGAAATGAGATGTTAGTCTATAGTCAACCCAAATCAACACTGCAGGAACTGGGTATACCATAGGAGAGATAGAAAGAAATAGGCAGGGTCTTAGGCATGACACAGCCGTGGAGTCCATGTGAGATCATTTCCAGGGATGGTGGATATGGACTGGGGATGGTCCATTTATGCACATACCCTGATGTAAAAGTGGTTTTCTTGGTTGAAAACTCGTCTCCTTTGCAAACAGGCATAGGTGAGGTGGATTGTTTGGTTTTCTGATTCCTGCAAGAATTTGACATTCTCTCTGTCCCTGAGGACACGATGTTAATATTCCTGCTGTCACCTTGTGAACCAGTCACCCAGTGCCTTCACTGAGGTGCTGAATCCCTGTATATGTTAAAGTCAGGGAAGGTTCTCTCAGGAACACTCACATTCAGATATCAGCTTGTTGCTTATCAGTGCACACAGTCTGGACCACAAAGTATGCATTTCCTGAGGCCTTCTCTTCATCCTGTACCAGAACCATGCAATTCCCCATTTCAGTGAGAGCGCTTGTTCCTAGTGTCATCTTGCATGGAGGTCATCAGGATGCACCTTTTGAAGTGGAGTGTTCCTCCTAGAAACAATCCCATCTGCAAACAGATGATGTACAGGTGAATGTGAATGTTTATTTCAGTTTTTGTCCCAGGAATTGTGCTCCTCATTCCTAGAGTACCTGGTGCCAATGAGGCTCCATGATTTATACATTCTGACCTCTCTTCCTCTGAAGAAGTCATACCCTCCCAAATCTGGGAGAGGAACCCTCCCTAGAGCAGCTTGTTCCTGGGTGAAGTTGACAGTTAAAATTCATGGAAGATTTTCCGGTGAGGTGCACTCTGCAACTTGCCCTTGTGTAGTTTAGGAAAAACTACCAGCGCAGCCCTCCCATGGAAGATGTCTGTGACTCCTGACTAGAAGGATACAGCCTTTCCATCCCCATCTCACCCCTCAGACACTGAGGAAGCAAATCTTCTCAGCAGCCTCCTCTGTCAGTTCAGCAAAGATCCAAAGGTGCGAACGCCAATGCCTTTTCCACCCCCTGCTGGCAAAATCAAACTGTGTCAGTGATTTAAAATTTGTGCTCTTCTCTATCAGAAATATGAACAAGGGTATTGAACCTCAAAGGATGTTTTAAGGATTGCATGACCTTCAAGCAGCGGTATCAACACAACCTGGATACTGGTTGAAAATGCAAAATCTTGGCCCATAAAGAGCTTGAAATATCAAAAATCTACATAGCTAACAGTCAAATAATAAAAAGTATATTTAGCCTGCAGAAATTCAGGCAAAAACCATAATTTTACTGTCTCCAAGACGTGAGCTAAAACCACAGTGAAGAGAATCAAACTCATGAAAGCAAAGAGTTTACAGCATCTATCCTACAACTAACTACCCAATTTAAAGTTTCTTTTTAAGGAAATTCAATAACTCTACAACAATACTGTAATAAAGGATGGGTCTTTATTTGTCCTGACAAAACTTTACCTTTCACCATTTGCAGAAGTAGGTTATTATTATTTTCTCACTAGGTATGCTATATCAGCATTTATTTTCCAGCGTTTTATTACTACTTGCTATCTGTGAATCACCACCATCACAAATTTATGTTCACGTTTTTATTCCCTGGCAGACAAAAAAATGCTTTGCGGTATTTTTGTTTTTCTTCATTTTGTTTTCCTCAACTAAGCAAAAGCTACTGAGCGCGTTTGGGATGTGAGGCCCCCAAGTGGGCCAGTGTGGCTCATTTATTATGTGGACTTAAATACTTGAGAGATAGGAAATTAATCTTTTATATACAGGATATTCTTCCCATAACCAGAGGGAAGGTCTCACTTTAGCACCACAGTAAGGGATTTAAGGACTTGTTTCTCCTACGTGAACTTCACTAAATCCTCCGCTTGATTAGGGTCTAAATGTTGTATTGTCAACTCCTCACTGATGGACTTCTTTGTCTAAAAAGTAGCTAATTGTGTTATTTTGTCCACATGACAGGACCCATATTGATCTTACATCTCAGAACATGCAAAACCCCTCTTAAAAACAGGTCTCATACTGGGCTAAAATTATCTTTCTAGGTGATATATCAGTTTGTGGTCTGAGCATGATGTTGGCCTCATGGAGAGGATTTCACACTGTTCTCCATTCTTCAGTATTTAGTCAGAGTTTGAATATTATAGTTAATTCTTCTCTAAAATCCAGTGAAAATAGAAAAATCTACTAATGCTAGGTTTTTATGTTTAGGAAACTTTTGGTTAGCTCTTCATTTCTATGCTTGTGGGGCCTTACAGAAACTTAGCGTTATAGCCTCTGATTTAAAATACACGTAGGTAGATTTTATTATCCCCAAGTAGTAGATGAGAAAACCGAAGCTAAGAAATCTGCCTATGTTTATCTAGCATGAAAATATCAGATCCAAGGTTCAGACTGATCTTTGATGTCCAGATCAGCGTGCTTAATATTTTACTGTTTAGTTTTATTGTTACCGATGTTGTTTCATTTGGAAAGATAATTCTAACAAAATTTTGAATTTTGCCTTCATCATGGATTATTTTTCTTTTCCATTTTATTCTTCTTGATAATTCAGTCTTTTACTTTTCTTCAGTAAGAAATTGTGACTCAAGTATACACTATGAATTTTAATATATAGTACACTACTCCTTTTAAAGAGAATTGTTTTGGAAATATCCAGTGTCATACTGTCCTTAGTTTCACATTAAGTAAGTACAATTTATGTTTTTATCTGAACTGAAAAATATTAAAACAAAAATGAAAGAAATGAGTGGTACAGAAAACAAGAGCTCATGTATACTTTGAAAGGTACACATTGAGGTTTGAATTCCACATCTAAAAAAGGCTTCCTCTTGATGTGAAATAATAAAACACATATGTGTATAGTAAACACATAAACATATATGTTTATTTGAATAATAATATGTATATCTGTATAGCCTTCATATTTGCTCAGTTTTACCTGTTATGAAATGCATGTAAATTTTAAGAAAACTTATAAGTACTTAAAAATCTTTAAAGCTTTCCATCTAAATAGCTGACTTATTTGCACCTATCGAAAGATACAATTAAGAAGCAAGAATGGCCTATTTTTAAGGAATCCTTTAATAATAAAATGCTATGAATTAGCTCAAAACAACAATAAAAGGGAAATAAAAATATCTTTGTCTTTCTCTAATAGGATGGTGTAGGCAGGAGTGAATGTGAGCCAAGGTAGGCAGGAGGTGAGAGAAGGAAGACAATGTCTGTTTATATTATTCTGTTGTTCATACTTCTTGTTTCCCTGGTTCTGGGTGTTGAACCAGGAACCTTGGGATGTCTGTGTATTCTACTCTGGTGAAATAATCTACTAGGTTACCTGCATAATTCCTTTTCTTCAAAATGGGACTATTTTTGACAATTTTTTCAGTCCTCCCACAAATAATCAGGAATACCACATCTCAAAGCTAAAATTGCAGGAATAAAAATACCCTCTAAAACTGATTTTGCTATAGTTGAATTATGCCTTCTTGCAAAAAAAACCTTGATTAAAGAATTTCTAAAATCTTTGCAAAAGCATAATGCACTAAACCATGACTTTTCAAAGCCACCTAGACTTTGTGGAAAAATGAGACTAAGGTTTTCTAATATTCGTAAAATAAAGACTGCTCTTAGTAAGAGGCTTTAGTCATGTGAGTCTAGTTCATGACTAAAGGTTTAAGATGAAATCTATGGTCGTCCATATGTGTCTATAAGTTTGTCATAGACATGTGGTGTTACTCTGCCACCAGGGGTGCTGTCAATTTTTTTTTAAGTTTTCTTTATTGCCTTTCTCAAAGTAAGAACTTGATATACATTACACTTAAAATTCCAGAGAGTTGAGGAATATTGAAACTACCCATGTAGTTTCAACAACCTACATAAATTTTGACAAATAAAAGCTAATTGAAGTGGTTTGATTTAAAGTTGACGTCTTAAAATCTCCAAATATGGTATAAACATACAACTTTTATTCTCTCGGGTTAACTTATTCTATGTGGGGTTAACTAGCAAACATGCTCATGATATATCTAATACAATGCCTCCCAATTAAAACTGCCTAATTTTGATATTAAGGGTAACCTAGACAATTGTGGGAAGTAAGTTAACTTTAATCTATGCAAACTGGATAAGTGTGTAAGTGAACATCCCAGCAAGTTATAAAAATTTATAATCAGATATGTATACTTATGTCTGCTTATTTTTCCTAATTGCCTTTGGTAACTTTAAGCCTAGATTTAAGGCAATTGATAAAAAACGATAAGCTAACTTGACAGATGAAAATCACTAAAAGTCTGTCATTTCCAAATGAGGTGATACACAAGAAGATTAGTTACTAAGCAACCTAAGTTTACTAACCTTTCACCTCTTTACACGGTAAATATGTCTAAACTACATTAAAGTTTAAATTACCTACTTTAATTCGAATAATCCCAGGATACTCCCAATTCCACCTGGTGGCCAGGATTCCCTGCTTGGCTATTATATGTTTCTCCATTGAATGCTTCTTTCCCAGTATTCGCTATTGTACCTAAAACTAGATTTTTGTATAATTATTGCAGGTATCAAATGACATAGAAGCTCCCATAAAGCATTTTTTAAAAGCTGAATGGTTGCAGTTGGCAGGCAGACAGGCAGTGGAGTAAAATCCATTTATTCATTTAGTGTTACATATCTGTAGGTGGCACTACATAGTTCTTGGTATGTATGTGAATGCCAAAGAAGCAGAGGTCTAATACTTTAGCCATCCAGGGTCCAACATATTGTCTTCCTCTTCCCACAATTCTTCTCTCTCCCACTATTCTTTGCTGTTTCCCACTTCCCTCTTTGCTGATAATCCTTCACACTGCCACAATTCTACACAATTTCAAAAAATCTGCCTCATTGGCACCTTTCTTTATTCTACAACAACCTGCTGATATTCCAGTTCCTCTTGGTTTCCAGAAGTCTCATTTTCAACCGTAAGTTAATTATTGCGCATTGATCATTTCCTTCCCAGCCTTCCTTGCTTTACCCACAATTCCATTTTTTGGCATAGTTCATAAATGCAGTCAAATAACACAGTGTCACCCTTAAGGCATTTTCTTTTAATTTATGTCAAACGGTTGCAGGCAGCAAGGGGAAAAGGCAAGAGGCGAAAAGCCCTATATTTACTCAGTTTGTTACATGGAATCTAGGCAACAGCACAGAATTCTAGGGATGGCTGTGTATAGCAAGGCCTAAAACCTGCCACCAGGGTGCCACCTACAGTCTTCCTGCACCCATATTCCTAGCTTCTTCCAAATTCTTATTTGATTCCCAGAATTCTGCATGCTAATTATCCTTTAGAATGCCACTATTTCCCACAGTTCTCAAAATCCCTCTTTGTGCCTATAGTTTCTGTTACCCAATAATGCCATTATATTCCAATTTGCCCTTGATGGCCACCGTACTCATTATTTCCCATCGATCATTTCCTTCCCAGCATTCCTTACTTTACCCACAGTTCCACAGCTGCTCCATAATTGCAATTCTTCTAAGTCCAATGTTTGCAGGCAGCAGACTGAATGGCTAGAGGTGAAAAAACACTAAGTTTATTTAGTTGTTACTTCGTATTAGGCAACAATGCAGTTATTGGGCTCTATGTTAATGGCAAAGAAGCAGAGGCCTAACACCTAACCACCAGGGAGCCACGGTATAGATATCCTTTACCCATCATTTATAGCTCCTCCCACAATTGCTAGTCATTTCACATGATTCCATTCTGCTCATAAGCCTTCAAGATGCCCCAATAACAAAACGTTCACAAAATCCCTCTTTATCCCCAGCGCTCCTATCACTCAAAAAATCCTGTGACATTACCAGCTCCCCTCAGTGGCCACAAATCCCAGTGTGTCCCATAATTGAACTTTTATCCATCAAACACTTCCCAGCATAGCTTGCTTAAGACATAATTGCAGGTTTGCATAATCCTCCCTGAACACAAATTACACAACAGTTCTCATAATAGAATTCTCTTTATTTAAGCTGTATGGTTGCAGGTGGCAAGCAGAAAGCAGATTGGAAAAAAAAACTTTGAATTATTTCTTCCATTTGTCCTAGGCAGCACTACATAGATCCTGGGAGGTATGTGAATGCTAATGAAGCAGTTATCTAAACTAAGCTTTTCCCTTATTGTTCCTCATTCATGATTGCCTCCAGAAAGCTCTCCCCTCACCCACATCCATGGGCCTCATATTACCTCCTAGGGAAGGCCTCCTAACAAGCCACATTCAGGGACCTCACATCATTGCCTCCAGAAGCACTCCCCACCATTCAAATCCATGTGCCTCACACATTTCCCCAGGATGCCTTCCCCACCATTCACATTACAGGGACTCAAATGTCCTCTTCCTTAAACCCTCTCCACTAGTGTCATCTAGGGGACCCAACACCTCCTACAGTAAGACTTCCTCACCACCTTCATCCCAAGGCCTGAAATAACATTTTCTGGGAGGCTCTCCTCACCACTCATATCACTGGCTTCGCAATCTCTCCTCCAGGAAGCTAGCCCCAACACCCGCCTACCACAGTACACACATTCTCATCCAGGAAATCCTGCACACGATTTATATCACATTACATCACAATTCCTTCAGGAAGCCGTTCCTGCCTTGCACATCCATGGGCTTCAACTCACCCTCTCTGGGTAGTGGGTAGCCCTCCTCACCACCCACACCCAGGGATCTCACATCACCACATCTGGCAAGCCCTCACCTCTACCCACATCCCACATGACCTCCTCTAGTAAGCCCTTACCACCACCCCTATCTCATGGCCTAAAATCATCTCTTCCTTTAAACCCTTACCATCACCCACATCTCATGTTGTCACATCACACCCTCCTGGAAGCTGTCTCCACCACCCACATGCATGAACCTCACATAACCTCCTCCAGTGACACCTGCCCCACCACATCTTAAGTGTCCATCATCTCTAGGAAGCCATTCCAAGAACCCATACACATGGGCCTCACATCACCACCACCATGTATGGAGTATCTCCATACCTACCAATCCATGGCTATCAGATTACCTCCTCCAGGAAAACCTGCCCAGCACCCAAGTCCCTCAGACTCATTTCCCCTCCTCTGAGAAACTGTCCCCACAGCCCACATTCAGTGCAATAGGTAGATTTCCTCTCTGTAGATCCCAATCAATGGTGTGAAATGTTTGTGGGAGGGGTTTGACTCTTTGGATGATTTCCAGTTATGACTGCCCTCAGCACAATATTACTGCCTGGGCTCAGCTCAGGTCCTGTGCCCTGGCTTTCCTTTCACCCACTCCCAAGTTAGCCCTCTGTGGCTCTGCATTTCAGCACTGCTGGACCCATATCTCACACTCTCTGCATCTGTTCCTGAAATCCCTAGCCTGTGTCCCACCACACAACTGGAGACTCCCAAGCTCCATTCCATATCCAAGTCAGCAGCTTAGCAGAGAAACTTTCCAGGTGCCCTCCCAAACCATTATTCAGCAGCTGATCCAACTCCAGGCGAAGTCCTGGTTATCTCTTGGTGTTTGTCTCAGGAAAATAGATGAACTTTTTGCTTATTTTTTCAGTATCTGTGGGACATGAACCAAAAGTGTGTCCTATCAAATCACCATCTGGGAGTTGATCTCCCATAGAAAGATTTCAAAGAAGTATTATTTGAAACTCAAAAATATCTATTTGGCAAGATAGGTGGGACCCAGGAAAATAGATGAACTTTTTGCTTATTTTTTCAGTATCTGTGGGACATGAACCAAAAGTGTGTCCTATCAAATCACCATCTGGGAGTTGATCTCCCATAGAAAGCTTTCAAAGAAGTATTATTTGAAACTCAAAAATATCTATTTGGCAAGATAGGTGGGACCTTAGGGTGGCCTGTTGATTACTTGAGATATAAAATAATAAGATCTTGAATGTAGTAGACAAACTTCAAAGTAAAGGCAGGTTTTCTATCTTTCTCATTCTTTTTTTTCTTTCTCTACCTTCTTTCCTTTATTTACTTCCTTCTTAATCTGTCTCTGTCTCTCCTTTTCACTCCCTCCTTTCCTTTCTTCACTCCTCTTTTCCTCTTCCTCTGTCTCTCCCTGCAAAATGATGATGAATAGACAGGCAGAAGTAGAATGAAAGGACAAGCACTTATTTTTAGGTAGTTGTTCATCTCGGTTGTTCCTGCCATGGGACACAAATTCTGTTCTGCAGAATTAATGTGAACTGCACTTGACCTGGAGGCAACGGACCTAACTTCTACCCCACCAGGAAGAGACAGATTTAAATAGAAGAAATGTTCAAGTTATTTTGAACAAGTCAATTAGAAATCAAGGAAACTATAAGTGATATTGAGCAAAGCCTTTATGAAAAGCTTGTTGGGAGAGTCTGGGGACAAATTGAACACTTTGCTTTTAAGAAAGTACATTATAGCTAAGGAATCATGATCAACCCTCTCAATTCTGTGATTTTGGTCTGTTTTCCAGACTCAATTTCTACCAAAGCAAATTTACATACTTAGAGGTTCTGGACAAGGTTGTCTATTTTAAGCACTAGCATTGTGCAATATCCTTTCTATTCAAAACCCACTGAAAACCTGTTTTTTAGTTGTTTCTTCCCATTCTATTACATGGAGTATAAAAACTTGAATATGGCAAGCTTCATTAAACAACTGAGTGCTTGCTTAAAGACAGACACTCAGTGAACAATGATCATGCAGTCTTTCTCCTCAGAGTGGGTGAGAAAGCTTAGGCTATGAATGCAATTCAGTATAGTGTGTTTGGACACGGACATCCAGAATTCATTAGGAAGAGAGGAGAATACTTGGCTTAGATTTGGAGTGAGATAACTGTTTCTTTCAGAGGGTGTGGTCTGAGTGGTGGTCTCAGTAAAAGAGTGAAAGCTAATATGATTGAGTTCAAAGTAACTAGAGCAGAACAGGGATGATGACAGTGTGTAAGGGTCTAGTTCATATAAAGGACATATAGGCTGCATTTGTTTGGACTTTATACATAAGAGAATTAGAAGACAGATATTTTTGATTCAACTGTATTATGGAGAAAAATTCAGCTTAAAAAGAAGGTAAAATAATATTACAGTGAACTGCCACCATTCCTTTCTTATGTGTTCACCTATTGTTAATTAACTTTTTCCATATTTTCTTTATTTCTCTCTAGGATTGTTTACAAAGTCAACTGTAAAATAGTTGTAAAATAGGAAGAAGGTGAGAGTGAGAACTTAGTTAAGTTACTATTTCATTAATTTATGAGAGACGAATGAAAACCTGATAGTATGAATAGAAGAGGATACATTTGAAAATTTTTTAAGATCTAAAATTGGTTCACTTAGATATCTGAGGAGAACTGGACAAAGAATCAGAACTGTGAACGAGGCTTTTGTTTTGAGTAGTTGAGAGAGTGTCTGTGCTATTCTTTGTGATGGGAAATGAAGGAGAAACTTTCTGGGTGAATCAATAGCTGAGTTTCAGATCACGTGTTACCTGTGGAATACTGAAATGTACAGACTGTATAATATAAACATCAATAGCATGAGTTCTGGAACCAGATTCTTCACTTATCTTACCATCTTTGCTATTTACTATCTACACAAACATCAGCAATCTGTGGGGCATTTCTAAACTTCTTTTTAATTTTCTAGACTGTGTATAGATTGTAGTTTTGCATTAGTATGTCCTTAGCAATGTGGGAATAGAATGTGCATCCCATATTTGTTTGGTTTGAAATTTCACTAGGGAACTATATTCAGAAAACAGAAGGGAACTGAAATTTTGTCTATTTGCTAAGAGATGGAGTCATGTGATGGGCCATACTGTTTAGGGAAGCAAATCAAAGCAGGTGGCTGCTAATGCAGATAAATGAAAACAGATTGATGGAAGGATAATGATGCAGTGTAAGTAATTAAAAGAATGACATAGAAAGTTTTGTTCAGTGTATTTTATTTGAATCAAACTTCCATAATAGTTCTAGTGTTATGTCAACATTTTGCTGTGAATTTATCCCAGAAGTGGGAATGGATATGAATGACAAGGAATACAAAGAGCTTAGGCTTGTGCTTCATAAGACTTGTCTATGAGGAAACTGTTATTCTGCAAAATATTGGTAGACTTTGTGGATGAAACTTACTACCCAAATGTTGTAGAACTAGTTTTTCTTGTGTTTGCAAAAATTGCTAAAAGTGTATAAAATAAATCATTGAATTGTTTTAGAAAAAGGAATGTATGTGAGGATCAACTTCCCAATAGTAATGTGATAGGAAGCACTTTCAGGTTACTCCCCACAGATACCAAATAATGACCCCCTTATTTGCCTGAGATAATCACCAAGGAATAACAGGAATTTCAGCTGAGATTGAATGACTGCCTACTAAGGATTGGTGAGGGTCCCCAGTGGGGTTATCAGATAAGCTGCAGATTTCGACTTGAGATGGAGCTTCAGAGCTTCTGGACATACAGTGAGATGGCTCTAGGGCAGGAGGCTAGAGATTTCATCAACTGCTATGGAGGTAGTGAGACGCAATCCCACCAGGGCTGAGTTGTGGGGCTGGGGAAGTCTAACTTTGGAGAGGGTGAAAGAACCAGCACACTGGGAACTGGGCTGGAGCCCATGTGGTGAAATTGTGCTGGGCACTGCTATAACCAAAAATCAAAGAATTTCCTAGTTCGAACCCCTGCCACAATAATTACATGCCAGAAGCTGAGGTCCACTGAGCGGATATGCCCCCACTGCATAACCTGGCACTGGATATCCTGCCCAATGAAATCCTGCCCGCTGGGTATCCCATGGATCAGATATCACAGAGAAAAGGCAGTCCCATATTGGATCAAACCTCAGTGCTACTCACTGGTGCACCTTGTGGGTACAGCTGAAAGACCAGCCTGTTGGTCAATATTAGACAGGTCAATCCTACATAGTGTCAGGGAAACCAAATCCTCAGAATCCTAAACAGAATGTCAACTCTGAGTACCCACTCTCAATATCCTCTGTTCACCAGGTAGTTTTTCCTGTGTTTGCACCTGAGCATCTGTGTTACCTCCTGCAGAATGTGTGCGTTGGATTTGTAGAATTACCTGGCCCAGAATGACACTGTGATGATGCACTCAGAAATGTGAGGTCCAGCTCGTGGCCATCCTCCCTGGTGAGTATCAGCATTGCTATCAGCCCATCACATCTCATTCCCAGGCTACACCTCAGTAGCCTTCCCTCACACTGGCCACTAAGTCAACTGTATCTTCTTTTGGAACAGGTTAGAGCTGAGTCCAGACACAGACTACTGTGGGTAGAGTTGGGAAATGGGAATTTCCCTTGGTTTCACCAACAAGTGTCACAGTGTGGCTACTGTGCATGTTATGCACAGGTTCCAAGAAGTTTCTACAAGCCACCCTGCCTGCTTCTTTCCCTCAATTCTTCAGTTCAACAAGGAATCCCTTTGAAAGCACCACACAAAGACTGTTTCTGAGCCCTTGCATAGGGGGAACCATCCTTTTCAGTGGGAGAGCTTTGACTTTTCTAGTATTGGCAATCAAGCTGAAGTTTCAGCTCTACCCACAAGGAAGCACTATCAGGTAGCACTGAAGTCCAGGACTGCCTTATCAGTGTAATCCAGTGGGTGGGGTGTTGGATGGGTTGGGTTTCTTGTGCTTGAGTATGTGATGAGTGCGAATTCCGATCTGTGGGTCCCAGTCTCTTGTGTGAAATGGTTGTGGGTGGGATTTGAGCTCTTTGGATGGTTTCCAGTTATGGCCATGCCCAGTGTAATTTCACCGCCTGGGCTCAGCTCAGGTCCTGGTTCATTGTTCTTCTTTCGCCTTCTCCAATTCAGCCCTCCTTGGCTCTGCATTTCAGCACCATGGGGGCTCTCACTGCCTCTGCATCTGATCCTGAAATCCCTAGCCTCTGTCCCAACACACATCTGGAGATTCCCGAGCTCCATCCCAAATCCAGGTTGACAGCTTAGTTGCCACATACCTTCCCCCACCAATGTTCAGCAGATGCTCCATCTCCAACTGAAGTACTGGTTATCTCTTGGTGTTTGTCTCAGAAAAATAGCTGATATTTTTTATTTTGTGTTTGTGTGACATGAACCAAAAGTGTATCCTATTGAGTCACCATCTGGAAGTTGATCTCCCACAGAGATTTTTCACACAAGGATTATCCGGAACTCAAAAATATCTATTTGGCAAGACTGGTTGGACCTTAGGGTGTCCTATTGATTTAATGAGATATTTAGCAATCAGATCTTGAACGTACTATAGGGACTTTAAAGAAAAGGGAGGTATTCTATTCCTTCCTTCCTTTATTTCCTTCCTTCTTAACCTGCCTCTGTCTCTCCTCCTCACTCTGTCCTTCCTTTCCTTTCTTCCTTCCTGAAAAAAATCTCTCTTCCACAGCATAGAATGGATTGCTTCCCTTTCTTCCATGAAAGAAGCATTCCCAGCCTGAACTTGGGACAATGGAGTCTCCCTTAGAGCCCATCTGCCTCTTATTGTCTCACCAGATTACATTTGACTTCAATTTCAGAGATTCTCTTCTCTTTGATATTTAGAGTTTTTATGGCTCTTTCCATGTTGTCTTCAAACTGTTAACTATATTTTTCATATCTAGTAGTTCTTTTGCGCTTTCTCTATAGACTCATCTCGTTGGTGAAGCAGTCATCCTGATCTGTCACTTCTTTTTTGAGTTCTTTAATTTCCAATTTTAAGTGGTTTACTTGTCTCTAAAATTAGGTAGTTACCCTGGTCAAATATTTATCAGTAGAAAATGGCATGTATTAATGCCAAAGACAAAAGTTTTAATGCCACACTTTTGTATTCCTGTTATAATATATATTTAAATTTGTTACTTTTCCTGGCACACCAAATAGAATTCACTTCTCAAATGCTATCTGATAAAAATCCTTAAGGAAGATTTAAAAATGTGCTATCCAAATAGCACTAGCAAAATAGAATATAACCTATGTCATATAATAGCCATAACCTATGTCTTATAAGCCTTGAGGAAGAGTTGGAAGAAACAAAAGTGTTCCTCTGTATGAATTCTATCAAGATTAAATCATATACATGCATAGTAAATTCAACTTCTTTACAAGAAAATGTTGCTTAACCAAGTCAAAAGCCATGCATAGGAAATCTGAAAATTCCAGGTAAGCTCTCAAGTATCATTTGCTTATAATGAAGAAAAGTTACAGTTACTCTACAACTAACAAAATATATGAGATTATTCTTACATGTTCATTCAATAATATTTCAACTACATATTTATCTTTATTCTAAATCTACTTTACTGAACAAAAAGAATCAGAATAACCCAATTACCTAAAGAGAATCAAAAAATCAAAGTGAAAACTGTAAGTTACTAATGAAGATACTTCTTAAGTTCATACCAGTTTCCTACTTGCCTCTTCTTTCAGCCCAGCCTCCACACACAACCCTTACAGGATGCCTCCAATTATGCTACTGCATAGCCAAACACACTTCGATTGACCATATACAGTTAAATAATAACATTAGTGTGACAGTAGTCATGATGCAATAACCAAATAAAAGGTGATTTGCATCTTAAAATAATATAAGCACTCACGGAACTGCATAACTTAAAGGCAAGACAAGAGACCTTAAAGACACCAGCCTAAGTAATTAATGGCACCTAGAAAATTAGGACAAAACTTCTTCTTGTATGCTAATACAGCTGCCACTTGCTGTAATGCAGTTCACTTATTGAGGCTTCACTGTATCATAGGTTATGTTAAAAAACATATCTAATTCTATCATGGAAATGTTGGAATGTCAAGGGATTTTGCGATAAACGTACACTTCGCTAGTGAGTACTCGCATGGAATTTTATATGTTGCTAAAATTACCTAGGTTTAAGAGTGTGAGAAATGTTTATAGGAGAGTAGGAAAGGTTTATAAAGCCTTAAAGTATATATGTAAATAATGAAATTAATTATAACGCCTCTACTCTGTGGAAATTCACCTGTCGCAGAGGTCTTAGAAACATAACTCCCAAAATAGGTGAGGGATTATTGTACAAGAACTGGTTCATGGACACTTCTGGATGCTGCCTAGACCTATAGGGTATGCTCCTTCATCCGTGGGCACCATGTCCATAGTAACAGTTATGGCTTCGAGGCCACTGTCCGTGATCTTGCAAAGCTTTGATCTGGGGATCAAGAACTGACAGATTATCAGTGGGGTAGCAGCCAGACCCAGTCCTTGATTCTCATTCCACTTGTGGGAAAGACCACTCTCTGCATCTGAGTGTGGGTCTGAAATCCAGCTCTGTCATCACAAGTCAGGTACTGGAACCATGGCACCACAGATAATGTACTAGGAGTCAAAACAACTCCATTTGAACAGGCTGCCTTAGCCATCTCAGCAGCAGACCATGAGTCAGGACACTGCCCCAGGGGGACAAAGGGTTCATGCTGCTCACCTAGATTCTCCACTTCCCTTCATCTCAGGTTACTGAGGGTCAGTAATGAATATAGGACCCCACTATCATGAAAAAGTGAAGGTGCATGTTCCAAGCATGCTGTGTGGTCCCCAGCAACACAGGTATTTAGTGAATGAGTCACAGAGACCTATGGCCCACAAACCTAAAAACACATCACAAAGCCCCTACAACAGAGCATTGGCTCAAGGTCTTTGCCATGACTTGGGGGCCTTGGTAGCACTGGACCTCCCCAAGAAAGAACATTCCTGACAAAGTTTAGGCTCTCCATCTTTCTGCTAAGTGGTCTAACAGAACACAAATCACTGTTAGATTGTCATCACAAGGCAGGTACTGGAACCATGGCAGTACCTGGTTCTGCAGAACTGGTGACCACACCAATATATAGTTTCCCATGTTATAGAAGCAGCTTCAGAAGGTACGCTGAACTGTCCTGTTGTTTCCAACATCCATGGAAGCAGAGGTGGACACCTGGATTCCCAAGTACTCTGCTTACTCGATGCATATGCATGGGCTTTGTCACTGGAGTGCCCCTCCAATCCCTGCAGCCTTCCAAGTCTCCTGGGATAGAAAACAGTGGACTAAGGAAGGAGACTAACTGGTAGTATGGGGGTGAACCACCAAGAAAGCAGTCCCCTTCATAGTACCATCAGGAGGATCATCACAGATGATGCTGACCCACCCAGGGACCCAGAACTATGGGCAGGGAGGGTATGAGACCAGGCTGTCTACTGTTCAGGGAGCAAGTGAGAGCTTGGTGTCAACAGGGAAAAAGCACATCAACTGCAGACTCCAGGGGATCTTGCTGCCAACCCTCCTCAAGAAGCAAGATCTTCTTTGGAAATGGGCTTCTGTACAGATGATAAAGTTACAACAATGACCTCAGACTGGGTTCTAATCCCAATGACTGGTCCTTAGAAACATGACCTACAGACACAAGTGAATGAGGAGGATGATGAGAAGTTTCAGAAATGAGGCTGCTAGAGTGCTGACACCTGTGTTCACCAGAATGGGGAGTGGTTTGACTGGGACATTCAGAGGGAGTGTTTTTTTGATACCCTGAGCTTGGACTCCTGGCCCCAGATTTGAACAAAACATATTTCTTTGCTTACACCACCCTGACTGTGCTAGGTGTTCAGTAACCATACTTGTGCCATACCTCCCTAGGGTGCTGCTAGGGTGCTGCTCTGACACCAACTCTCTTAACTTGCCTCCTGGTTGGCCTGTCTGACCCCACTAGAGTGGAAGACTTGAAGCCTCTCCAGGCAAAGACCTGCTCTTAAGATTTCAGGGGATTGTGCTGGCAGGGACAGCTTTCCTGTCCTTCAGGCCCTATCAACCTGACAGGTTCACTGTGGATGATTCCCCAGCCCTCTGTCATCTCAAGTGAATTGATCACTGCAAATCATGTCTCACATCAAAATTCATCATAGACACCAGAGACCTCTCTGCCTATTCACCAGGACAGAACATGTCCATTTCATTCACACAGAAATGTGGTAACAGATCAGGACAGCATGGCTGCATGTCCCACATACCCCCATGCCCTGTCCCTCCCCATGGACTACATACTGAAGACCAAGTCCCTGGGGGACACCCATCATTTTCAGCAGAAGGGACAGAGCAGGGAGAGCCAGAAAGTCCTGTAATCATGATCTGTGCATCGTGAAATTCCTCCATGCATTCTTGTGCATGTGAGTCTGTCAGTGACTTTGTGCTTCTTCACCTACGTGTGTGTGCTTAGGAGAGATGTATACTTCTAAATACATTAGAAAGATAATGAATAACCTAAATTTCCATCCTGAGGAACAGAAAGGGCAAAAGGAATTAAACGCAGAAATATTAAAAAGGCAAACTATAGAGACATTTAACAAGCCACAAGTAAACTCCACAAATTTCAGTAACTGCAACAAACCCTGAGAAGAGCACACACACCCAGGAGTAATGGGAGTTCATCCACTACAGAGCCCACAATTGTTCAAAGGATAATTGGACTAAGTGTGAATACTTCATTCATTTTGACAATTTAGAGGAAATAAAGGATGCAGACTCACAGAGTCACAAGGAGATTGTGATCCTCTTCCTGTAAGCCTTCCTATAGACCTGCATCATCCACCTGGGACTCAAATAGGGAACCCTGGCCAGTGGAGTGTGGTTGGTATCTGAAAATCAGTGCCTAGGAGGAAATTTATGCCCTTGTTGAAACACTGTGTTGGGACTGGCATTGGGCATGCAGGAAGAAAAGAATGCTCCTCTCTTGTGACTCTGGCTGCTGGGGTCCACAGCTTCAGTCAGTGGCACTGGCACTCCCCCTCAACAGCAGGATGGCTGCCATCTTTCAGCAAAGGCCACAAACACAGAACATACCAGATTCGCTGCAACAGCCACTGGCAGGCGGACATCTGAGACAGTTGAATCCCAGGTCCCAAGGGGTAGGCAGTGTATCCTGGAGACAGGCCCACATTGTGGCCTCCTCATTGAACAACTTGCTTCCTGCCCCATCCCTGCTTTGGGATTCTTTCAAGGTTGACACTGGATGTCTCATCCAGGTGATGATTTCCCTGCTGTGCTGGATAGGAAGAGAAAGCTGCAGGATGGCCTGGGGCAATCACAACCTGCTTGCACTTATTGGAGTTCCTGTCAGTGCTTGGCCATCATGTTCCAAGTTAAGTCCTCCAACTCATTGTCATTTCCCTGTGGAAACTGGGTGTGGGACTCATGAACCTGACTACTTACATACAATTAGGACACACACAGACAGCAAGAAAAAAAGGAGCAGAGGGGACACCAGGCCCACGTCTGGGCAGCATATTGTCTGAGCCTTTGATGCAGATGTACAGCCTCCCACAGGGAGATGATAGGGCAGTATGGGCACCACAACTCTTCAGATACCAAGAATTCATTCTCATGAGGTCAGCCCCGGTTTCAGGCCTAACTGTGCCAGCTCAGCAACTCCCCTGAGTAAGCATGGGCAGAGTAGCCCAATAACCTACTGTTGAATGACGGAGTGTGTGGAACCCAATCCCCCAGCAGGAACTCTAGTCCAACCAGATAGACTGCCTCTGACTATCTCAGAGCATGGCTCAGGTGGGAGCACAGCCTGCAGGAGGCAGGTCTGGCATGGTGGGGGCACATGCTTATGAGACAGAGATGGGATCCCAAACTGATGAGGTCAGAAATCATAAAACATATAGAAGCAAACATAGGTAAATCCCTTCTGGGCATTGACCTAAGACACATCTTTGGGAACTAGGCTCCAATATCAAAGGAAATACAATCAAAAATAAACAAATGGGATTACATCAAAGTATACAGCTTCTGCACAACAAAAGGAAACCCATTTAAAACAAAAGGGTATCCAATTGAATGGGAAAAGATATTTTCCCATCACAACTGCCCATCACAACTCTGAGAAAAGGATAACATCCAAAATACACAAAAACTGATAAAATTGGATAAGGAAAAAAATCCAACAAAAATGAGTAGATAACCTTAATAGACACTTGTCCAAGGATGACAGTAATGGCCAAGAAATACCTGAAGAGATATTCACTTTTCTTGTCGTTTGGAAAATGCAACTCAAAACAATGACATAGCACATCACACCTGTGAGAAAGGCTATCAATCAATAAAATGGGACAAGTGCTAGAGAGGATATGGAGAAAAGGGAACACTCAATGTTTGTGGAAGTGTGAAAGCAGTAAACATCTTGGAAAGCAATATGAGTATTTCTCAAAGAATTGAGAATGAAACTCCATATGATCTAGGATACTCTACTGGGTATTTAATGTAAACTAAACACTTACAGAGATACATGCACCCTATATTCGTGGCAGAATTCATAACAATATCGGGGGCTGGAAACTACCTAAATGTACATCAATGGATGAGTGGAAAAAGAAGACATAGTATATATACACGATGGAATACAACATGGACATCAAAAAGGAGATATTCTGCCATTTATGCAACATGATAGACTTGGGGAGACATGCTTAGTGAATAAGCAGGAAGAGTAAGACTGGCATGGTATGATATCACGCTTATGATGTGCATCGAGATAGAAAAATAACCTAATTTAATCAGTAGACTTATAAAAATGCAAACAATAGACCTTTAATGGCATAAGGAAGGCAAATCAGAGGGTGCAGGAAGAGATAGAAGAGGGGTGGGAGTAAATGGGTATAGGGAGTTAATTATAAAGTGGAAGGAAGTAGTCCTTAACCTACTATATTACATGCAGATGTGAATTTGCTATCATATAGATCTCCAACAAAGTCAATGTTAAAAAGAAACATTAATTTAATAAAATTAATTTTAAAATAAAGATAAATAAAATTAGGACATAATGGAATGGTTCTAATAGATGGATGAGTGGTAGCCAAAGAGAAAAAGCAAAAGCAAAGCTAAAGTTCATGTGTAGGAATCACATTCAATACAAATGATGGCACTACATCTGAAACATAAAATATTTACTTCGGAGTAAAGCCAACTTGATTAACTGGAGTCTATCTTTGTCCATATTTGCAGCTCAACTACAATTTGCATTATTTGTTTGTTTTAAGATAGTCACAGTCAAGTGACTTCACATAATATCGATCTGGTCAAATGACTGATATTTTTATTCTTTATTTGATTCTTTATTTATATTTTTTATTTACATTACCATACTTTTCTCAACATTAAAATAAAAATCATTTTATGTGTTTACTGTTTAGTACATGTCTAGTACAGAAAATATGAAGAAAAAATCAAACTTAATGAATGGAAATTTTTGTTACTGTGACAGTAAGATTCTACAGGTTTCTTTACTATTTCAATAGCATTGTATGTTATACATATTACATACATTTATCTTTGGTACATGCACATTTTGTTTAAAAGTGAGTTCTTTCTCGTGTGCTTAATTCTCTTCTTTCAAAGAGTTAATAATAGTATAAGTAAAACCAATTTTTTAAAGTTAACTTTATATACCAATTTCAGACACCCCACTCTTGAGAAGCATGGATCTTCTCTGCTCTAAAGAGGGGTGAGACTGAGATCAATGTGTAAGACCTTTCTCCTCCCAGGGGACAGAGCTGAGTCTACCTAGGTCATCAGCTCTGCTCCTAGGATGGCATTCTTGACCGTGCACATAGAAGCCCCTATGCAGTCACACATAATATGACTCAAGCATCACAAAACAGACTACTGTGTCTAGGTCAGACAGGGAACAACTGGATCTACACTCTGATGTGAAACATCCCAAATCTGAATGAAATGTATGAAAGAATGACTTGCAAGATGCTTCATGTCAAGGAACAGAGGACAGTCATAAAAATCCCCTTCTGCCGAAGTGCCTAAGTGTGGTGTGGAGTGTAAGCCTGGCATCCCTGTTGGGTGAGCAGGAGACGACAGCAGAGAGAAGTCAAGGAACAGAGGCACCACATCAAGAACACAGAGATCTGTAGAGCCTCTTGGAATGCTGGTCAGCTCATGGAATCTGGCTAAGGTTGCGTGTGATCCATGAAGAGTCAGAGGGCAGTGGCTGGTGCAAACTGGCTATGAGAAATCTACGTTGACAATCTCATAGGCACAGGAGAAGGAATAATTGACCCTTGTTCAAGTCCTGCTCCCATTCTGTCTGCAAAATTTGACAAAACAGCACAGAGTGCAAACACTTAAAATGTAATTGTCTCTCAGAGTAAAGGGAAAGCTACTTCATTCCAACTAGCCAGGGTGGCAGCAGTTCGATTAGCAGCACCTGGAACCAGGTCTCCATGGGCTGCAGCCCAGAAAGGAGTAAGTGTGCAGCTAGCAAGCCCAGCGGCGATGCCCCAGAAGGAAAGAGAGGTCGGTGTTGATGGACAAGGAAATGACCTCCATGAAGGTAGAAGGACATCGACAAGGGTTGGGTGGTGATTTCATGAAAGCTATAAGAATGGCACAGAGAGCAGTACCCTGCTACCTGGCTCTGAGACCTGGTTTACACTGAATTTCAGAATCCAGTGGGGATAAACCTTCCAAAGGTAGGCCACTAAAGAGAAGATAAAACAGGTCCCTACTGACTCCCCATAAGTCCCCACCAAAGCCAAGGAAATAAAACTTAGAAAAACTGACAATTTATTTCCATTAAAATTAATTTTTATTATTTCCAACAAGACTTGCAAGGTACTGAATAGCATCCTCAAACCTACTTAAATCTGTTCCAACACTTTCCAACATTACTAATCAGAATACTTCATCAAGGGCCCTAATACTCTGGATGAGTTCTGCCCACTCAGTGGATCTCTATTGTAATAATTTTGTACAGCTGTTCATATTATGGCAGGGAAATAACCTTCAACAGCTCAGCACTGTTGGGACTCAAGGGATCCTGCGACTACTCAACACCAGTAGATTTACCAACATCCTGGCACAGCTCAACCTCATCAGGAATCCCATGGATGCTGGGCAGTTCTCAGTTGTGCATCTTGGTCCACTGGAGACTCTCTTCATAGTGAGGCCCTGTTAGCAGAACCAAAGTTTCTGAGTGGATGGAGCTGGTGTGGAGGAGATGCAACTTGTTATTGAAGGGAATAAAATGTCAATGAGCTGGGATGAGGACTGAGTGCTTATTCCAGGCTTAGTGAGTGAGGGCTGTCGTTATCCATGCTAATCTTTACTATATTCTTGAGCTGGGATTCTCCCTGAGTGGCAGGTGGTCAACACTACATCATTTGGACTGAGTAGGGTCACAGGGAACCTCTTGTGTCAATTCTCCCTATTCAGGTGCTCTGCAGGGCATTCTAACAGGTACTACACCTTGTATAAAAGAGTAGTAAGTTCTCAGTGTCGGCTCTCCACAGGGGTTCCTGGAGAGGGCTTCCTGGATGGCTTCCTCAGTTATCAAGGATCTGTTAGTTCCTGTGAGAAAAAAGGAATATCACAGAGTGCAGCAGAAAGGGAGAATCTTTGAGTTGCTAAAGATACCTGTTAAGTCTGTCGAATGATGCTTTGTATCCATTCTTTTCTATATGTTTGATGGTTTATGGTCTCCTGTCTAGGTCATTAATCCATTTTGAGTTAATTTTGTGTTTAGTGTTAGGTAATGGTCTACTTTCAAACTTTTTCATGTATCACTGTCCAGTTCTGCCAGTACCATTTATTAAAGGGGCAGTCCTTGCCCCATTGTAGGTTTTGGCTCCTTTGTCAACATTAGGTGTCCATATATACATGAATTTATTTCTGCACTTTCAATTCTGTTCCATTGATCTGTAATTTTGTTTTTATACCAGTAGCCTACTATTTTAATTATTATTGCTTTGTAGTAGTTTCAATTACTCTCTATTTTTGTTTTTTTTTTTTTTCTTGAGGATTGTTTTTGTTATCCTGGGTTGTTTGTTGTTCCAGATCAGTGTCATTATTTAGTGCTCTATTCTGTGAAGAATGTCTTTGGAATTTGCTGGGGTTAACATTGAATCTATATATTGCCTTGGACAGGATGCCATTTTATTATTGTCATTAATATGTTAATTCTTCCAATTTGTGAGCTTGAAATATATTTCCATATCTTTGTTCATCTTCTATTTCTCTTTTCAGTATCCTGTTGTTCTCATAGTATAGATCCTTCACCTGTTTGCCTTTTACCTCTTAGCTTTACTCCAAGCTATTTCATTTATTTGTGCAACTGTAAACAGTATTTTTCTTCAGTTCTCTTTATGTATTGTCATTGTTGGCATACAGAAATGCAATATATTTTTAATATTAATTTTGTACCCTGCCACTTTACTGTATTTATTATTTCTAGTAGCTTTTTACTTGATTCTTTTGGATTTTCTATGTTATTATCATGTCATCTGCAATAAGTGATAATTTCACTTCTTTTCCTATGTGGATACCTTCTGTATCTTTTTCTTATCTAATTGCGTTGGCCAACATCTAGACTCTATATTGAATACTTGTCCCTGATCTCAGGGCAAAAGTTTTCAGTTTTTCTCCATTGAGTACAATTGTGGCTGTGAGGTTCACATATAATCTTAATTATGTTGAAGTACCTTCCTTCTATGTCTATTTTTAGAGGGTTATTTTATCATTAAAGGGTGTTCAATCTTGTCAATTGCTTTTTCTGCATCTATGGAGATGATCATTTGGTTTTGTCTTTTCTCTTCATATACTGTATCAGAGTTATTAATTTCTGTATGTTGAATCATCTGTGCATCCCTGAAATAAATCTCTCTTAATTATGGTGTATGAGCCTTTTTATATGTTGTTGAATTTAATTAGTTAGTAGTTTGTTGAGAATTTTTGCATTGGTATTCATTAAGGATATCAGTCTGTAGTTTTCTTTTTTGGTGCAGTCTTTGTCTGGTTTTGGAATCAGCATAATGCTGACATCACAAAAAGTGTTTGGAAGTTTTCCATCTTCTATTTTTGGAACAGTTTAAGAAAGATTGGAATTAGTTTCTCTTTGAATGCTTTCTGTAATTCTCTGCTGAAACTGCCTGATCCAGGGCTTTTTTTCTGGAAGGTTTTTGATCACTGTTTCAATTTCCTTGCTTGTGACTGATCTGTTAATTGTTTATACTTCTGTTTAGCTTGGGGATATTGTACATTTCCAGAAATGTGTCCATTTCTTCTAGGTTATTCTGTTTGTTGCCATATAGTTGTATACAGTATTCTCTGAATTTCTGTTATATCTGTCATTATTATTCCTTTTTCACTTTTGATTCTATTTATTTGTGTTTTCTCTCTCCTTTTTTGAGAATCTGGCTAGTGGACTATTTTATTCTTCCAAAAACAATTTTTGTACTCATTGATGCTTGAAGTCTTTCTGATTTGTGTTTCAGTGATTTCTTCTCTATCTTTATTATTTGCTTCCTCTTGTTGCATTTAAGCTACCTTTTTCTGCTTTTCCTAATTCCTTGAAATATGGCTTAGGGTTTTTTTGTGATTCTTCTTATTTCCTGAGCTAGTATTGGATCTCTTTAAATTTCCCTCATTGCTTTTGCTTCAGCCTATGGATTCTGATATGCCATTTCTTCAATTTCAGTTGATTCCAGATATTTTTAAAATTTCTTTCTTAATTTCCTCTTTTACCAATTGGTTGCTCAACAACTTATTGTTTATTTTCCAGACTTCTGCCACTGTCCTCACTTTTTCCTTTTGGTTGCTCACTAGTTTGATGCTACTGTGATCTGAAAAGATGCTAGATATGATTTCAATCTTTGAAAATTTACTAGACCTGTTTTGTGTCCCAGCATATGGTCTATCCTTGAGAATGTTCCATGAACACTTGAGAAGAATGTGTAGTCTATAGTTTTTGGATGAAATACTCTATATATGTCTATTAGGTCCAGCACTTCTATTTTGTTGCTCAAAGATCTTGTTTCTTTATCATCTGTCTGATCTGTCCTTTACTGAAAGAGGAGTATCGAAGTTCCCTACTAATTTTGTGTTGCTGTCAACAAGTGTATTTAGATCTGTTAATGTTTGCTTAGTATATTTGGGTTTTCTTTTATTGGGTGCATAAATGTCAAGTGTTGTCTTTTCTGTTGATTCATTTATCATTATATAATGTCCATCTTTGTCTTTTTAAATATTATTTGAAAGTCTACCTTATCTGATATAAGTATAGCTGTTTCTGCTCTTTTGATTTTGACATTAACTTGGAGAACCGTTTTCTATTCATCCCTTTGCTTGTCTCACAACCTAAGATGAGTTTCTTCTACACAACATAGAACTAGGTTTTATTTCTTAATCCATTTAGCAACCCTGTGGCTTTTGATTCGTGTGTTCAATCCATTTACATTTACTGTAATTATTGACATTTGAGAACTTGCTACTGCTATTTTTATTTTTGTTTGCTAATTATGGTGATCTCTTTGTTACTTTGTTATATTATTGTGAAGTTTTTTCCTCTTTAGGTTAGCTAGTGGGACCTCTTTTATCATTTCTTGTAGAGGAGATCTCCTGGTTGCCAACTCTCTTAGCTTTTGTGTGTTGGGAAAAACCTTAATTTCTTCCTCAAGTTTGAAAGGGAGTTTTTCAGGATATAGTATTCTTGGTTGGCATTTATTATCCTGAAGTAATTTGAAGACATCATTACATTCTCTTCTAGCCCATAGAGTTTCTGCTGAGAAGTCTGAGGTTAGTATGATAGGAATGTCTTAATAGATTATCTGCTTATTTTCTCTGGCTATCTTTAGATTTCTTTCTTTACTTTGGATTTTTCATAGTTTCATAATTATGTGTCTTGGTGTACTTTTTAGAAAATATACATAATTGGGTCTTCTCTTTGCTTCATTGACTTGTATATTCATTACTTGATCTAGATTTGGCAAGTTTTCCGTCATTATTGCCTTGAAGATGTTCTCTGTTCCTTTGTTTATCTCTTTGCCTTGTGAGATACCCATAATTCTAATGTTACCTTTCTCAATGGTTTCAGTTCTCTGCATGTTTTTTCGTATTTTTTGCATTTAATTTTTCTTTCTTCTTTTGGGTCATTTCTGCATTAATATGTTCTGTCTCACTAATCCTTTCCCATTTGAGTTATTCTGGTTCCATAGCTCTCTGTATTATTCTTAGTTTCATGAATTATCTTCTTTAAATCCTTTGCTCATGTTAGTTTTTTCTTTAAGGCTTCAATATCTGCCTGTTGGTGCTTAATTATTTAAGCTCTTTGTTTTGTTTATCTGTATGTTCTTTTAATTCTCTGAAGTTGTTTATGGTTGCAGATTTGAAATCTTTATCTGTTAGAAAAAACATTCTTCTGTGTCTTCAGAGTTAATTTCTGGTGATCTGACATTTTGTTGTGATTCCATTTTCTGAAGTTTCAGGGTGTGTTGTGCATTTTTCCCCAGGATTTCAGATCTTGCTGTTCATTTCTGTTAAATTTTTGCCAGGGGTTGCTCTAATTGTAATTTGTATTTCTGACCCTTACAGGCTTCCATAGTGTGTCTTAGTGTGTCAGGGAGTGATGGTGCCTGCTGGTAGGTGTGGACATTGGTTGGGGTGTAATGGTAACCTGGGAGCATGTAGTTTTTTGAGCAGATGTTGGGCAGGAGATAGGCTTGGTTTGCCAGAACTCTGCTGATTGAGTCTATGTGACTTCAGCCTGCTGTCTACACTCAAGCCCCTTGTATTCACCAAACCATCAGGGCCAAGTCTTTTCCACAGGCTATCCTTCCATGGTCTTAGTCACTGAATCCCAAATCCAGGGGAACCAAACCCAGGGTGTATAAGCGGAGGTAGCACAGTATCTATATAATCCTGTTCTGTCTCCAGTGTTTCCTGGGATTTTTCTAGCCAAGAGTTCTTTGGCAGTAATCACAGAAACCCTTCTACTCCTCAGTTTGACTCAGGCTTGTGGCTCACTGCTCTGTCTGAATTTGCACCACTTCTGAGAAGTGCATTAATATGTGATTTTTTTGTCATTGTGAGAATATTAAAGTGTACTTACGTAAACCTAGATAGTATAACCTACTACACACCTAGGTTATACATGGAATAGCTTATTGGTACCAGCATTGTATATGCTGTTTGTTGCTGACTGAATTATGTGTTCATGCACAAACCATCTTTTTTATTCATTCATCCATATTTGGACACTTTGATTCCATATCTTGGAGATTCTGAATGTTGCTGCAGTGAACATAGGTTTATAGATATCTCTTTTTTCAGTATCTTCTTTTCTTCTAAGATAAATACCCAAGTGGAACTTATGGATCATATGGCAGTTATTTTAATTTTTTTCGAGACTGGCTGTACTAATTTACTTTCCTACCAATATTGTACTACGTATCTTCCCTTTCCCTTCTCTAGATCTTTAACAAAACTTGGCATCTCTTGCCTTTTGGATAATAGCCTTTTTAAAAGGTGAGAGAGGACATCTCATTGTGTTTTGATTTGTTTATCACTGATGACTAGTAATTTTCAACTTCTTTTCTTGTATCTGTTCACCACCTAAGTATCTTCTGTGGAAAACATCTACGCAGATCCTCTGCCTATAACTTAACTGAATTTTTCATTGAATTCTAGCACTATTAACAAATCATATTTTGGATAGTCACCTCATATTTATGATTTACAATGGAAAAGGTATTTGAAAATCATATAACTGATAAGAAGTTAATATTCAAAATCTTTTCTTGCAAGAATTTTATGGTTCTAAGTCTCACATTCAAGTGTCTAACCCATTTTATGTTAATTTTGTGTAGTTTCAAAAATGTTGAGTTTTATTATTTCATATGTGCTGTTTACATACACATTGCTATAGCACACCTGGAGGTGTTCTGAAAATGTTAAAAAGAATATTAATAGGGAAATATTTCAAAGATATATTGTGAGTGGAAACAGGATTAAAGATTCTGTGCTTAAAAACAAGACAAGTGGGTATTTTGTGTTTTTACAAACCATTTTCTGGTGTGCAGAAATATAGATTCCAAGTTTTGAAGAGTTACTAATATTGAGATTGCACAATTTTGTTTTAAATTCTCAAGAAACAGTTTATTATTTTCTGAAGGAATAAACTCTCTAACAATGATCACTTGCAATTTGTTGTATTTTACAGCATTGAAATGCCTTTAATTTACATACAAAATCACAAGAATAATGCAGAGTCCATCACATGGAACTAATTTTAATTTTCTATTTAAAAAAAGGAAGTGATCTAAAAATGATCAAATACACTGAACTAGGAATTACCAGATTATTCCATTCATTTCTTCCCAATTTGTATCTGGCTCTGCCTCATTTCACCACCCTTAGCTAGAGCTTCATACCATGGTTAGACCATTCGGTAGGTGTATGACCTTGGGCAAGTAATTGTGGGCCCTAGATTTTTCATCTTCTGAGTAGGGATAAGAAACTTCATTTCATTGTGAGGATTAATTTAGTTCATGTAATCAATGAGATACAATGAATGCAACAGAGTAGGCACTCAGTAAATATCACCTTCCTCAGTGACCATTAAAATAATTCAATTCTTTATTATTGTCAAGGAAGAGAAGAGATTTAATAAAAATGGTGATAATAACAGTCCAGCCTTTATGACTAAGGAAATCTGGTAAAGGATAACAGCATTATTAGTTAATAATACTAAAAGATCAGAAAATAATCTATGGATTTTAATTGTATCTCACTCTCCAAATCCTAAATGCTACAGTCTGTAAAAAGTAGGATTAACTCCTAAAAAATCCTCTTTCAGATCAATATACAGATGCTTCCAATTGCTCACACCAGAGACACATGATTTCACACTGCTTGTGTGGACCTGAGCTGAGGAACATGTATTGCAATGCAAACTAGCCAATAACACAAAATAAGGTGATATTATGTTTTCAAAACATTATTTTTACTAAGACCTGCTGAGTCCATCTATCAGTATTAATGGTTAAGAGTAAATTATATTACTAGAATGACAATGCATCAAAAATGTTAAGCAGTCAAATCTATCATAAATAAAATATCTTTGGATCATGCTGTTGATAAAGAACTGAGAGAAATCTGCTTCTGGTTCATTTATTTCTCATGTTTCATGTTTAGTAGCAAATATTGTAGAGCCTTTGAATTCTAAATATGAAAAATACAAATCTTAAGTTTATAGCTCTTTTTAACACAATGGACACATTTTGCAACCCTCCACATACTCACAGTACATGGGACTGCTCTAGTCTATATTTATCAGAGAAAGTCACATAGGGATTTCTTGTAGCTCAAAACAGTTTTCTTATTTATTACTACCTCTGCTTAGGAGTCTGCTGTTGCAAATCTTATTTCAAGCACACAGTGCATCACATTAGAAATTAAAAAACAGACCTTTTAAAGCATCAATACTAGTTTTTCTCAGTGCCAGTAAGGAAAAGTTATACTTCTTCATGGAATAAAAGGGTAAGAAATTAAGGGCACTCAGCATACACGGAGAAACAGACTAACAACGTAAAAAGGAAGGTGCAATAAAACCAGTTTTCTAATTACCAGTTCATGTAAGGTTCAGCCCTCCTCCATGACCTCTCCCCACATCCCCCCAGAAAATATATAAAAGAGCTAGTGGTGAACATTTTTCTGAAATGAATAGAAACTTGTAGGATGGCTACATAAGAATAAGTTAAGGCAGTGTCACTACTAGCACAAAAAGACCAGCTTAATAAACTGAACAATATATAAGAAATTAAATTCATAAGCAAATATGTATTATGGGACTGGTTCCCCCATCCTCGGGCTTGCAGTCATGTCCTTGGACTTTATATGGTCTTCACCTTAGTTGCCTCAGACACCTGAATTAACAAGGTGTACCCACACAATATATTTTAAGATGAGTTTATAAAACATCACTAATGACAATTATAAAAATCAAGAACAATTATGCTAAGGTCAAAATTTGGATGTTTAACTACAGTGAACTAATTGAGTAAGCAACTATCCACCGTTTTGCTTTTGAGTTCAAAAGGGAAGCTTCAGTCAGAGTCAAGTAGAAACCACAGGAATGCTGTCAATGTACAAACTGGAGGAGTCAGGCATCCCAATTCCTCTGCCTAACTTTACCTCTACCTAACTTTACCCTCACAATTTGTTATCAGCTGAAGTAACCACTACATGGCCTTGGTTTCCAATCCTGTTAAAGGTGACTATGACCCAAGCAGCTGGATTACTACTGCTCTCCTGGTTGACATTTTATAACTCAAGTCTAAATGCATTAAAATTCTTCAAAGACAATTGGTTTAAAAGATGAATGCCTGTCCTCCCAAACAGAAATCCTACTGGGACAATATTTTATCCAAAAATATGATGGCTTTATAAATATAATGTCTATCCAGGTACAGCATAATAAAGTTTAACTTAATATCATGTACCCTCAGTACCTCGGCTGGAACAATTGAAACTGCCAGTTTCTAGACAAAAGAAGATCACATCATGATGTAGGCAATCTAACGTCAGTCTGATGTATGAGTGATCCCTTCACTAAATGACCTGAGATAATTATCACAAGCTTCAGGATATTATATATATATATATACATTTAAATATATATATATATATATATAGTGGCCACATAACTGAGAGACTCTGAAGATAAGGTCTACTCATAGGAATCAGAAGTGAGCAAGTGATACAGTGAAGACAGGATCATTGTCCACAACATTGTCCACTTTGAAGCGAATCTGGCAAGTTCCTCGTTGTAACGTCATGAACCTTGAGATGTATGAAATCCCGCTGGAGAGGAAATTGCAAACTGACTGAAAGGCGATTCGGGACTTCTTTTGATCATCGTACTTCCGTTCAGTCAGTGCAATGCACTCTCCAATCATGTTACGCACTCAGGGGACTGTGAAATAGCACACAGAGGTAGTATCGCAAGCTGACTCTGAATCTGGAAAAAAACGGTGGAAAGTCTTGCGACACCAAAATTCAGTGATTTCCGATGTACGGCTCCCGCGAACGCACTCCTCCTTGAGCTTCAACTTTGTTCCGAAGACATAGATGAACTTGATGTACCTGTATATACTAGAGTGAGGCGAATCTAACTATCCTCAGGCTATTACGGGGTGAGAAACCTGGAGGCTGGTGAAATCCCGTACGGACTGAAATAGCAGAGGAACGTGCTGAAAGGCAACTCGGGAGCTCTTTGGTGATGGTGTTCTTGTTTGCTAGGCAAAACGCACTCTTCGAAGCAAGTTCCATGTGGCTGGTATTGTGAGAAAGCCCTCCTCAGAAGTAGTATCACACACGGAATCTGAAAGGAAATTGAAATGGGTTGAAACCAACGAAGTCCAGAGTTTCCCTGCATGGCACGTGTTCACTCACTCCTCCCTTAGCCTCCACTTTGTTTCCAAGACGTGTTTGTGCTCAAGCTACCTGTCTATGCTAGTTTGAAGCGAATCTGCCCATTTTCAGCTAGTAACGTCATGACAAACAGATTTGTGAAATCACTCTGACAACCAATTTGCAAACGAGACCACCGAAAGACAACTCAAGATGTGTTTTACGATCGCACGATTGTCTGCAAGGCGAAAGGCACGCTTCCAGCAAGTTACACATTGCTAGCACTGCGAAATAGCAGACGCAAGGGGTAGCTCACACTGACTCTGGAAGAAATGGTGTCAAGTCTTGAAACACCAAAATTCAGGATTTTCCTTGCACTGCTCCTGCCGATTTCACGCCTCTCAGCTTCAAGCTTTTGTTTTCAAAGATGCACTTGACATGAAGCTACCTGCATATGCTAGTCGACAGCATACCTAGCAAGTTCCACGTTCAAACGCTGCATGAAATCTTGAGATTTACAAATTCCCTCATGCACCAAAATGGCCAATGAACATGCTGAAAGGCAATTCAAGAGCTCTTTTATAATCGTACGTCTGTTGACCCGTCGAAATGTACCCTTACTCTCCCCAGCCGGTTACGCTTTCCTAGTACTGTGAAATAGCACCCAGAGATGGTGATCACACACTGCAAGTGGAAGAAATGTTGGAAAGGCTTCCAGTCACCAAAATTCTCTATTTTCCTTGCACGGCTCTCGTAAATTCACTCCTCTCTAAGCTTCAACTCTGTTTTAAAGATGCACTTGTACTTGCACTCGATGTATATGCTCATGGCCAGCGAATCTAACAAGCTTCACCTTATTATGTCATAAGAAATGTTGAGATTCGTGAAACCCGCTTGCAACGACAGAGGTAAAGAGACATAATGAAAGACCGCTCCGGAGCTCCTTGATGATGGCGCTGCTATTTGCTAGGCGAAACGTACTCTTGCAAGCAAGTTACACTTTCCTGGTGTTGTGAAATAGCACACAGAGGTGGTCTGACACGCTGAATGTGGACAATACGGCGTGAAGCACCGAGATAGCAAAATTCAAGAATTTTCCCCACACGGCACTCTCACGTTCACTCCTCTCTCGCTTGAATTGTCTTTCAAATATGTATTGGCGCTTCAACTCCCCATATAGGCCAGTTTGAATCCTATCAAACAAGTTTCACTCTAGAAAGTGGTGAGAAACCTTGAGATTTAGGAAATCATGCCTGAAAAGAAATTGCAAACCTACGTCCTGAAAGCAATTCAGGAGCTCTTTTATGATGGTACGTCTATGTACGAGGCAAAACGCTCTCTTGCCAGCACTGTACACGTTCCAAGTATTGTGGAAGAGCACACAAAAGCAGCATCGGCACTTATCCTGGAGGAAACGTTGTGACATCTTCAAACACCAAAATGGATGATTTTCCTTGCAATGGTCTTGCCAATTCGCTCCTCAGCTTCCGCTTCGTACCAAGCATGGATTTGACCTTTAGCTCGCTGTCCATGCTGGTTTGATGGCTTTCTTAGCATTTTTCACTTTACAACTTTGGAGGAAACTTTGAGAATTATGAACTCCTGCTTGCTATGAATTTGGAAGCAAACTTATTGAAAGGCATTTTAGGAGTTTTTTTTTTATTATTCTGCTTATGTTTGCTAGGTATAATGTACACTCCATTCATGTTACACATTCCCAGAACTGTGAACTACGACATGCAAGTGGTATCACTCACAAAGAGTTGAAGATACTTTTTCAATGCTTAGTATCAATATTCAAGGTTTTTCCCTGCACTGCTCTTGCACATTCATTCTTCAGCTTCCACTTTTTATCAACAATGTATTTGTACTTAAGATGCCTGTACATGCTAGTTTAATGTGACTCTATTTTCACGTCATGATGTCACATGAAATTATCAGATTTATGAAATCCCTTTTGCAACCAAAATGCAACCAAACATCCTAAAATATAATTCAGGATCTATTTTACAATTGTATTTCTGATTACCTGGTGAAATGTACTCTTTTATTAGCCAGGTACATATTCCTAGCTCTGTGATGTGGTATATCACTCACTGAATATGGAGCAAATGTTGTAAATTCTCTCAATCACCATAATTCAGTTTTTTTTCTCTGCATGGCTCTCGCAAAATCACTCCTCTTCCTTTCAACTTTGTTTCAAAGATGTATTTGTACTTAAGCTACCCATATAGTCTACTTTGAAGCTAATCTAGCAAGTTTCATTTTAAAATATATTAAGAAACCCTTTTCCAACAAAATTGCAAACAAATGTATTGAAAGGCAATTCAGGATCTCTTCATGATAGTGCTTCTATTTGATAGGTGAAATGCACTCATCAAAGCCAGTTACACATTCTTGGTATTGTGAAATAGCTCACAGAAGTGGTATCACACAGTGATTCTGGAAGAAACATTTTAAAGGATTGAAAAGTCTCATCTAGCTATTTAGCAAAATCCTGTGCTCTCCTCTGCATCAGTCTCTGGGAGAGCACAGCTGGACTTGTTGAATCATATGGCCTCCAAGTTCAGAGGTAACTGGTTGCCTGCCAGAGCCATGCACCAGTGTCATGGGACAGAGTCTGCACATATGTATGGAGTTAATAAAATTAACCTTCTGGTCTCCTGCCAGATACTGCCTTCCAGAAGTTCCCCCCCATTCTTCACTTGTGGTAGGGAAGACCCTGTGAACACAAAAGTGTAAACACTTCCACTGGGTCAGAGAGATGAAAGAGACACTTTTTGAAGACACACCAACAAAAGAGAACTACCCTCCTGCCTGGTTCAAGCCAAAGTGAGGTGGAGCCAAGTATCCTGATTGGCATGAAAGAATGGAACCCCAAGTACCTCACAATACTGGATGGGGCACCCTGAGACCTATGCCCATGTGGGAGTGTGGCTCTGGGTGGGACATCCTCATCAAAGTGGTCATGTGGTGGCAGAATTGAACAGGGCACCCTAGGGACAATGTTGCACTAGGTGGTGGGGCAAGACTTGGGATTAGGAAGTGGTTCCAGTCTGGAGTCATGACCTGCCTCAGGTCATGAAAATGGCCTGCCATTCTAGACTACGAACTTAGCATACAGACTCCCTTCAGGGCCATAATGGAGTCCATTCTTGATTCCTGATCGGACAATGACACTGGATATCATACTGTCAGATCTCATTTCCAGGAGACCACTATAGCCTTCTCTCACACTGACCTCTTAGGCAGCTTTATCTTCTCCTGGATCAGGATAAATCTGAGTCTGAACACAGGCTACAGTTTGTAGTGTGGGGGAATGTGCACTTCCCTTGGTGATTCCAAATAGTGTCTCAGTGTGAGTACTCTGCATGTTATGCACATGATTCAGGAAATTTTTACAAGCTATCATCCAGGTTCTTCACCTCAAAATTTAAGTTCAAGATGGGATCCATTTGAAAGCCCCACATGCAGACTGTTTCTTTGTCCTTGGCTAGGGAGAAAATCCTTTTCAGTGGGAGAGAGCTTTTACTGGCCCAGAATTGGCAATCAAGCTGCAGTTTCAGCTCTACCCACAAGGGAGCACTATCAGTTATCACTGATTTTGGGGATTGCCTTAACATTGTCATGCAGTGGGTGGGGTCCTGGGTTGGTGGCATTTCTGGTGGGTGAATAGGGTAAGCAAGGGATTTCCGCTCTGTGGATCCCAGTCTCTGATGTGAAATAGCTGTGGAAGGGCTCTGAGCTCTTTGGATGTTTTCCAGTTATGGCTGCGCCCAGCGCAGTACCAACACGTGGACTTAGCACAGGTCCTGGTGCGCTGGCTATCCTTTCACCCTCTCCAAATTTAGCCCTCTGTGACTCTCCATTTGAGCAACATTGGACCCATCTCTCATTGCCTCTGCAGCTTCTCCCGAAATCCCTAGCCTCCATCCCACCACACATCTGGAGACTCCCGAGCTCCATCCTAAATCCAACTCAACAGATTAGCTGAAAACCTTGCCTGGTGCCCCCCCTTCTATTATTCATTGGCTGATACATCTGCAACTGAATCCTGGTTATTTCTTGGTTTTTGTATCAGGAAAATAGATTTTTTTGTGATTTTCAGTGTCCTTAGGACGCGAACTAAAAGTGTGTCGTATTGAGACACCATCAGGAAGTTGTTAGGCGATAGAGAGTTTTCAAGCATAGATTATTTAGAACTCAAAAATATCTTTTTGGCCAGATAGGCTCTACTTTACGGTGTCTTACAGGTTACTTGATATACAGAGGAATAAAGTCTTGAAGTTAGTAGAGGGACTTCAATCTAAAGGGTTGCTTTCTTTGTCTTTGTTCTTTTTTTCTTTCTTTTCTTTCTCTCTCTTTCTTTCTTTATATCCTTCCTACTTCCCCTGCCTCTCTGTCTGTCCGCCTCCCTCCCTCCTTTCCTTCCTTCCTCTCCCTCCTTTCCTCTGTCTCTCCCTTCCAAATGATGGTGAGATGAGAGGTAAACAAAGAAAGGAGGGAGAAGCATTTATTCTTAGGTAGTTGTTCATCTTGGTTGTTCCAGCTATGGGACACAATCTCTGTTCCTCAGAATGAATGTGAACCGCACTTGACCTGGAGGCAACTGACCTAATTCATGCCCCACCAGAGGAGACAGATTGAATGGAAGAAGCGATCATGTTATTTTGAACAAGTACATTAGAAATCAAGGTAACGAGAAGTGACATGGGGTAATGCCTTTCGAAAAATCTTGTTGGGAGAGTCTGGGGAGAAACAGAAGGCTTCGTTCTTAAGAAGATACATGATAGCTATGGAGTCATGATGAATATAGCCAAATCCTCTAAATTCTGTGATTTCGGTCTGTTTTCCAGAATCTTTCTACCAATGCAACTTGGCATACTTTGTGGTTCTGGATAAGGTTGTCTGTTTTATGTAGTAAAGTTATGCAATGTCCCTGCTATGCAAACCCTCTGAAAACCTCTGTTTTTGTTGTTTCTTCTAATTCTATTATATGGAGAAAAAAAAACCTTGATTTTGAAAGCAAATGTCCGCAGTATCACCAGCAACCAAAGCAGACACAATAATCATCCAATGCTGAAGATCCCTTACCTGTTAACAGGACTATGATGAGCCCCTCTCCACGGGTCCAGCCACACTGTTCATTGTGTGAATCCGCCCTCTCCAAGCAGACTGTATTGAAAGATATACCAAAGGTGATTTGCTTCCAGGCACCAGGCAAGAAGTGACTGAAAATGCAGAAGGTACCAAGAGCCAAGAAAATAGAGTGAAACAGATAATCAGCTGGGCAGACAATCCATGATCTCATGCTCTCCTCTGCCCCTGTCTGTGGTGGGACTTCCTGATCAAACTGGCGATGTGTGGGTGGGGCTGAGCAGGGTACCCTACAATCAATGTTTCACTGTGATGGTGGGGCAATACATTGGATTAGGAGGGTGTACAAGCCTGGAATCATGTGACCTGTTTCAGTTTGTGAAGATGGGCCACCCCAGTAGACACTGATGGTGTCATACACACTCCCTTCAGGGCCACGTTGGAGTTTATGCTGGGAACCTGATTGGACTAGGATATTGGCTGTCAGCCCATCACATCTTATTCCCAGGATACCACTGTAGCCCTCCCTCACAATGACCCCTTATTCTGCTTTATCTTCTGGAGAAGACAGAGCTGTGTCTGGACATAGGCTACTGTGGGTAGAGTGGGGGAAAGGGCACTTTGTAATGGCAACTAGTGTCCCAATGTGGGTACTGTGCATGTTAGGCAAGTCTCCAGGAAGGTTCTACAAACCACCCTCCCTGCTTCTTGACCTCAATTCTTAAGTTCAAGATGGGATCCATTTGAAAACCCCACATGCAGACTCTGAGTCCTTGGATAGGGTACCATCCTTTTCAGTGTGAGAGTTTTGACTGGCCCAGGATTGGCAATGAGCCTGTAGTTTCTGCTCTATCCACAAGGCAGGACCCATGGAGTTGGTCTCATCATAGTGCTATTAACAGTTAAGGGCTCTTCAGCATTGACTGAGTAATGTGTTTGCTTTGGTCACCCTTGCTTCTGAACACTTTCTTTCAAAAAAGTTTTTTCTCTATATAATAGAATTAGAAGAAACAACTAAAACAGAATATTTTGGAGGGTTTTGTATATCAGAACATTGTATAACTCTACTGTTTAAAATCGACAACCTTATACAGAACCCCAAAGTATGTCAAGTTGTTTTGGTAGAAAGAAGATTCTGGGAAACAGATGAAAATCACATAATATAGATTTGGTTATTTTCATAATGATTCCATACCTATAAAATACCTTAAGAGTAAAATCTTCTATTCCTTCCCAGACTCACCCAACAAGCTTTAAATAAAAGCTTCTGTTCTAGTCCCCTTAATTTCTATTGTACTTGTTCAAAATAGCTTAATAACTTCTGCATTTACATCTGTCTCCTCTGGTGTGGCAGAACTTAGGTCAGTTGCCTCCAGGTAAAGTGCAGTTCATATTCTTTCTGAGGAACAGAATACGTGTCCCATTGCTGAACAACCGAGATGAACGATTACCTAAAAATGAATGCTTCTCCCTCCTTTCTTTTTATGGCTGTCTGCTCACCGTCATTTGGCAGGGAGAGACGGAGGAAAGGAGGGAAAGAGGAAGCAATAATGGAAAGGATGGAGGGAGGAGGAGAGACAAGGAGGCAGGGTAAGAAGGAAGGAAATAAAGGGAGGGAGAGAAAGAAAAGACAGAAAGAAAAAAGAACGAATAAAGAACAAGAAAGAAAACCTGCCATTACTTTGAAGTCACTCTACTACATTCAAGACCTTATTCCTTTATGTGTCAAGTAATCAATAGACCACCCTTAGGTCCAACATGTCTTACCAAATAGATAATTTTGAGTTCAAATAATCCTTGCTTGAAAACTCTGTATGGGAGATCAACTTCCGGATGTTGACTTGATAGAATATACTTGGTTTACGTCCCAAAGACACTGAAATAAAACAAAAAATCACCTGTTTTCCTGAGATAAACACTAATAATTAACCAAAATTCAATTGGATATGGATCATCAGTTGAAAAATGTTGGGAAAGACACTCATCAAGTATCTCAGCTATGTTATTGAGTCAGATTTGGGATGGAACTTGGGACTATCCAGAGGTGTGGTGGGACAGAGGCTAGGCAATTGGAGAGCAGCTGCAGAGTCAGTGAGAGGCTTGCCCAGTGGTGCTGAAATGCAGAGCCATGAAAGGCTGACCACTGATGGGGTGAAAGGATAGCCAGCATACCAGGACCTGAGCTGAGCCCACCCGGTGAAACCACCCTGGGGCTGCTAAAACTGGAAATCACCCAAAGAGCTCAAAGCCCTCCTACAACCATTTCACACCAGAGAGTGGGATCCACAGAGCAGAAATCCCACCCAGTGCCTATTCATCCACTACACATCCCACCCAGCACCCCACCCACTGCATTACAGTGAGAAGGCATTCTCAAACCTCAATGCTACCAGATACCATTCCCTTCAGGGTAGAGCTGAAACTGCAGTCTGATTGCCAAGCCTGTAAAAGCTATTCCACTAAAAAGGATGTTCCCACTAGTCAAGGGCTCAGAAAGAGTCTGCATGTGGGCCTTTGCAATGGATCCCTAATTGAACTCAAGAATTGAGGTGATTAGACAGGGAGGGCTACTTGTAGAACCTTTCTGAAATCTGTGCCTGGCATGCACAGTACCCAAACTGGGACACTAATTGGCGTCACCAACGGAAGTGCTCATTCTCCCACTCTACACATAGTAGCATGTCTTGCCCCACCACCACAGTGCAACATTGACTCTAGGGTGCCCTGGTCAACCCCGCCTCCACATCACCAGTTTGATCAGGAAGACCCACCCTGAGCCCTACACCCACACAGGAGGGTGACTCAAGGTGCCCTGCCCAGCATTTTGAGGTACTAGAGTTTCTATGCCAACCAGGGTACTTGCTTCCTCCTCGCTTTGGCTCTAGCCATACGGAAGGGTGATACTATGTTGGCGTTCCTTCAACAAGTGTCTTTTTGATCTCCCCTGACCTAGTGGAGGTGTTTACCCTTTTCTGTACACAGGGTCCTCCCTGCAACAGGTGACGAGTGAGGGGCCTACTTCAGGAAGGAAGTTTCCTCCATCTAAGCAAAGGAACAGAGGGTTAACTCTGTTAACTCCATAACTAAGTGAGGATTCTGTCCCCTGACTCTGGTACATGGTTCTGGCAGGCATCCCATATCCCTCTTTTCTTGAAGGGCATATGTGTCAAGAATTCCCATTGTGTCCCCCCAGAGTCTGGGGCAGAAGACAGCATGAGACTGTGGGTCAATGGCTAGATGAGACCTTCCACACCTCCCAGATGTTTATCTGCTTCTTGCTTGTCATCTTGTTCTTGACATCATCTGTATCTTCATTCCCTTCCTGCCTGGTGCCTGGAAGCAAATCACCTTTGATATATCTTTCAGTGAAGTCTGCATGGGGAGGGCAGAGTCACCAGTGGGAAGTGTGACTGAACCAGCGGAAAAGGTCTCATCACAGTGATTTAACAGGTAAGGGCTCTTTAGCATTGGATAATTATTGTCTACTTTGGTCTCCGGTTTTACTGCACCTAGTATTTGCTGTAAATTGTCAAACTGCTTAGAATGAAGTATTCACACTGTCTTATCATCCATTGAACATTTGGAGGCTCTGAAGTGTATGTTCTTCCATTCCTCCTGGCTGTGTGTTCTCTTTTCAGAGCTTGTGGCTGTTACTGAACTTTGCGGTGTTTACTTGTGGCTTGTTAAATGTCTCTATAGTTTGCCTTCATAATATTTCTGCTTTAATTCATTTTTGCCCTTTCTGTAACTCAGGATGGAAATTTAGACCACTCATTATCTTTCCAGTGTACTTAAAATATGTCTTTCCTAAGAACACACACATGTAGGTGCAGAAGCCAACAGTCACATGCACTCACAGACTCACATGCACAAACATGCATGGATGAATGTCATGATTCAAATATGCATGACAACAGGGTTTTCTGATTGTCACTCCTCTGTCCCTTTTGCTGAGACTCATGGGTGGATGTCTCCCAGGGACTTGGTCTTCAGTCTCTAGTCCTGGGTAGTGACAGGGTGTGGAGGTATGCAGCACATGCAGCCATGCTGCCCTGATCTGTTCCCTCATTTCTGTGTGTAAGAAGTGGACATGTTCTGTCATGGTATCTAGGTGAGGAGAGCCCTCTGCTGTCCATGATGGATTTTGATATGAGATACGATTTGCAATGGTCAGTTCACTTGAGATGGCAGAGGTCTAGGGAAGGATCTAGAGTGGGACCTGTCAGGCTGCTAGGGCTAAAGGACAGGGAAGCTGTCCCTACCAGCTCAATCCCATGAAACCTTGAGACGAGACCTTTGCCTGGAGAGGCTCCAAGTCTAGCACTATGATTGGGTCTGAGCAGCCCACTAGAAGGCAAGTTAAGAGATCTGGTGTCAGGGCAGCACCCTATCAATACCCCAGGGAGGTATAGCAAAAGAGTGGCCTGAACACCCAGCAGTCTGGGTGGTGTAAACAAAGAAATAAGTTTTGTCAAAATATGGGGCCTGGAGTCCAAGGTCATGGTGTGGATGGGCAGCTCCTTCTGTGTGTCCCAGTCAAAGCACTCCCCATTCTGGTGGACATGGGTGTCAGTACTGTGGCAGACTTATTCCTGCACCTTCTCATCTTCCTTCTCATGCACTGGTGGCTGTAGGTAGCGTTTATAGGAGTCAGTCATTTGGATTGGAACCTAGTCTGAGGCCCTTATTGTAACTTTATCATCTGCAAAGAAGCCTACTTCCAAAGATCTCACTTTTTGAGCAGAGGTGCTAGCACAATGCCATGGAGTCTGCTACTGGTGTGCTTTGTCCCTATTGACTCCAAGCTCTCACCTGCTTCCTGAACAGTGGAGAGCCCAGCTCCCCTGCCCACCCTTTCCACATATGTGGGTCTCTAGGTGGGTCAACATCATCATGTGCAGATCCTCCCGATGGTGCTAAGAGGTGGACTGCTTTCCTGGTGATTCATCCCCAGACTATCAGATAATATCCTTCCGTAGGCTGCTGTTTTCTACTCCAGGAAACTTGGAAGGCTGTACGTATCAGAGGTGCACTCCAGTGTCAATAGCTCGTGGATGAAGGCAGCAGAGTAATTAGGAATCCAGGTGTTCACTTCTGTATCCATGGATATTGGAAAGAACAGGACAGGTCTGAATGTCTTCTGCAGCTGCTTCTCTAGCATGGAAACCTACATCTTGTGTCCACCTGTCCTGAAAAGGTCAGAGTGATTGTGGCCTGTTAGACTAATTAACAGTAGAATGGGAAGACTAAAGTTTGATATGTATGTTCTTTCTTGGGGAGGTCCACTGATACTGAGCCCCACAGTCATTGCAAAGACCTTGGGCAAATGCTCTGTGGCAGAGGAAGTGTGATGTGTGGTTTGTTTTGGGGCTGTGGGTCTCTGTGACTCATTCACTAAACACCCATGTTGCTGGTGACCATCCAGCATGCTTGGAACAGGTGCCTTCACTTTGTCATGATAATGGTAGCCCATTATCATTACTGACCCTCAGTCAATCTGAAATGAAGGAAAGTGGAGAATATAAGTGTGTGGAATGCACCCTGTGGGTCCTGGGCCAGTGTCGTGACCCAGTGTCTGATAATAGGGTGGTAAAGGCAGCCTGGGAAAATAGAGCTGCTTTCACTCAGTATATTGTCTGTAGTGCCATGGTTCCAGAACCTGCCTTGTGATGACCGAGCAAGATTTCAGAGCCACTCTCAGAGGTAGAGGGTGCAACAATAAGAGGTAGATGGACTCTAGTGAGACTCCATTGTCCTAAATGCAGGCTGGGAATTCTCCTTTCAGGGAAGAGGGGAGAGCAATAATCCTATGCTGGGGGAGAGATATTTTTAAGGGGTTGTTTCTGGCAAGTAGGGTGGGGTGGAGGTGCAGTCCTGATGGGGTCACCTTTCATGCTGTTGATAGCAGGGTAGTGAGTTGATATGTCCTAACATAATGGTCTGTTCTTGATTCAAGCACATGAGACGTATTCAACAACATCTGGTCTTGCTTCAGAGTGCAAGGCATTCCATTCTTTACACTAGGCTGGAATGTGACAGCTTTGAGATTTTTGCTTTCTTTTGTCTCCTGTCTCAATAAAGAATACAGAGAAGATTAAGAAGGAAGATTTACAAAAAACGCTGAATTCCAACCTGAAACATCAGCTGCCATGTGAGCAAATCTAAGTATAATGGCTGTCCCAGAAGGAAGGAAGGAAGACAGATGGTGTAATCTCACCTGTCCCCAGAAAGCACTATGAGGAGAGGTGTCACAGTGAGGGTCACTAGCTCATGAATATGGATGCCTAATAAGAACACATAATCTCAGAGACACACATACACAAACACTTTTAGATATGACCCTAATGTTTATTTAAGCTGTAAAATAATTTTGAACTCAAGCTTTCTGTCCTTTTGTATAACCTTAAGAAAACATGGTAAATGCAATTGAGTGTTCTCTGCAAGTCTTTAATATATCCTTGGAGAACCACCATCACCTAGGAAACATGTTATTGTTGTTCCTATAATGGTGTTCAGAAACATAACATTCAGTTTTTTAAACATAATCAGACCATCCAAAATACTTGCATCAGGATTGCTTGATCCTTATTTTACTCAATAACTATAAGAAATCAATGTATGAAAGATGAAATTTCTTAGTGTGTTTCTATTAGCACTTATAATGGCATTATGGATATTATTCAAAATGGCCTTCATCTTTTAGAAGTACATGCTAAGTATTTATAAGTGAAATGATATGGTTTCTGGGGATTCAGGAGACAGGACTGGGAAATGCTTACCGTATTGGTCATTTTGAAGTTGGACGTTGGACCTGGAATCTGGTTAAGCTATTTCTAATGCTTTTTAATTTTTCCGAAACTTAGGAGAAAAAAGAAAAGCCTATGTAGTGGGAGTCACAAACAGCAGCCACAAATGCCCATAATGGGAGGTAGTCTTACAGGTGGATTAATACCGCATATACTGTAAGCTCTCTGAGTCCCCCATGGTTTCATGGTAGCTGTCACCATCTTGGGTTCATCCTAACACCAAACGTGTCCTGGGTTTTCTTGCAGAAGAATATTCTGGACCCATGGTCCCCAGAGTATATCCCAGTGAGGAGGGAAACTGTGCGGGTGGCAACATCCTGACTTCTTCGTGGGGGTCTCTCCTGACAGGCCCTCCATCTCCTGGTACACACATAGCATTTCCTGTACACCTTCTGCCTCAATCTCTGCCCCAGGGCCCGTGTTCATCACAGACAGTGATGTACCCCATGCATCTCCATAAAGCCTGCGCATAGTCTAGTACAGGCCTCAGCGTCCTGCCTTCATGGGGAAGCCCCTTGATTACATGTTGGGTAAAATTCCTGGGAACTCATGTCCAGGGTCATGCTAGACTCCTCCCTGGCCCACTGCACTCCCTCTGCCCAGGGCAAAAGGTAGTCCTCAGGTATCCAAGGCTCCTGACCTGGCCATGTTCTCAACAGGAACCATGCTGCCTTGTGCTGACTGACACAATGAGCTGAATGATGCTTCTCTGTAAATGGGCGGACATCTCACTGGGCTCCATGCATGATTGTCAGCTGACCTGCCTCAGTGACGCTCTCCTCATCTGTTCCAAGCTCCAGGATGTATTGCACTGTCATGTCTTTACGAAAATGGAACCTGTTTCCCCTGCTTCATGGGAAATCAGAAAATTTGGAAGATTTAAGACATTTAAGGATTTAAGAGGATTGAGACATTCAAATTTGTATCCTTTGTGAAACCTATTTTTTTCAATTTGGAGGTTTCTATGTTATCTAGCTCAGTAATCTGAATGCCTCCATGTCTGTATTTCATCCAGTGAACTGTCCATTCAATAAAACTTCTATATTTTGAAACTCACATTCTTCTTTGTTGGAGAAATCATGTACTCTATGACTCCAATTTTCCCTGATATGATATCCCTGACTCCCCCTATTCCTAGAAAATTATTTTTATTTCTTCTTCCACACTTCGAATTTCCAAATGCTCTGTTTATTGGTTAAATTATTATTTTATATATTATCCTGTATGTTTAAAATCTTTAAATGTCTAAATCTACTCTTTAAGGAGATCAATATACTTTCTTTACTACTTTTTAAGTTTTCTTCTATCTCAGTAGTCAGATTCTTTCTAGTAGCTTTTTCCTTATTAGTTTTAAGTTCCAGCTTTCATGTTAAGAGACCTAATTCAGATGTTCATATTTAAATGTGACAGGCACAAAGATATTTAGAAAGTTCGTCAAACATTGAGGGATCATTTTGAGGTGATTCAGGCTGAACTAGTTAATTGAGCAACATCAATGTCAGAGTCTTTAGGTCTTTGTTCATGGGCTAATCAGATCACTTATAGAAGAAACTTTCACTCTCCTACCTATAGGGTTAATTCCAGGATGTCATTTGCTGGAATTTTTGCAGGGGAAGAGTGCTGAGAGTTTTGGAATGTCTAAGGATACATAGTTTCATCTCTATCATTGTTCTCAGTGTTCTCTTACTCTAGAGTAAACTGACATGACTATCATAATCTCTCCAAGTCTACAAGGTTTAAGTCATAGATCACTTTCCATTCTGATTTATAGTCTCCAAATTCTGTTTTTAATTGTTTAATGCATTTTTCCTTTTCATAAACTTAATGCATTCCCAAATTAAAAAAACAAAAGTTTATTCAGTTAGGGTAGTATGTATTTGTGTTCAATCTACTGTCTTGATCTAGAAATTCCCATTTCAACAAAGATCTGGAGGACACTAACCTCAACCTAGAATGTGCTCAGAGAATCCAAGCACAAACAGAAATCCAATCCCAGACTTATCCCAACCCAGAATGATCTCAGTGAAGAAGACCAAGTTGGGGGATGGATATAAGAGATAGGATTACTGAAAGGGAAATTGAAAGGTCTTTTTAGTGCAATAGAATGTCTACTTTTTGTCTAATTTCCTTGACAGTACCTACAACAAATGACAGAGAGAAAGGATACCAATAATCAAGTCACTTTTTTAACATGAACAGAATCTTGGATCTTGGCACACCAACGTAAAACCACCACACATTTGCATTCAATGATTCTTCATCTAAGAGTCAATTTCCTATCTACTCATGTAAAGGAGAAGCTGATCAATAAATAAGTGTCTTTATCACATCATTGTAAATATGAAAAGGCAACCAAGGATCACAAAACACTGCAAATAATCAGCCACGTGAAAAAATATGAAATAAATGACAATTTGGACCTAAAGAAAAGATAGGCTTGATGATAAATCCTAAAATCTTGGTAATCGATGTGTGAATTTGGATCATTGAAGAATTGTGAGAACAGTTCAGTCACATAAGGACTTTAAAAGTTTAGTTCCTATGACACCCTCATGTACTTTGAAAGGCACATGAGGAAAAAAGAATAAAAACCAATACAGCATACATCATGAATTTCCCTAGTGAACAGATATCACCTAGGAGACCTGAGAAAGGGAATTCTAATATTCTCGTTGCTTGCCATGTCTAGAAAGCTACCAATAAAAATTGAACTGGAGGGCTCCAGAAGGCACTCTACAAAAGGAAATTAATAAAAATAAATCTGTAGAATACATAGTATGGCAGTTATGACTGAATAAATAGTAAAGCGAAGATAAACAGGGTAACTAGAAATACTGGGGAAGTGGGGAAGGTAAAAGAAATTCAGTGTGCAAAGGTGAAACAAAAAGATAGAATTGAAAGTTAAACCCTTAAAATAAATGCATTTCAAGGAAAGCTTGAAGGAATCAGAGAAAAATGGTTGGGGAAAGCACAGGTTTTTTTGTCCAAAATAAAAAAAATTAAAAGGCACTTCAATTTGAAAAATGTAGAAAGTCTAAAGGAGAATTAATTTGGACATTCCTCTTCAATATTGATACAAAGGGATTGGACCAATGGGAAACAAATAAAATCCTAGACAGTGCCAAATTACCTCTACCATGAAAACTAGCTACATAATTATAATGTATAACAAACACAATTGTTGTTCAGCTTGTACAATCAATCAATAGTAAAATGTTTAAAAGACACTATAAGGCTACAAAATTGATTGCAAACACATCAGAATCAATCTCCAGTTTTACATTTCTCGAAAACATATCAATATAAAGACAATGGCTAAAGTAGGCAAGATTATCAAGATGTAAATCAAAATTACAGTAACATAAGACAAACAAAGCAGCCTTTTAAGTATACTAATAATTAACAGTAGAATTAATTAACAGTAGGGGGGCGAATTACAACATGCGCAAAAAGGAGTCAAGAGTGAAGATCAAATTAATTAAAAAGCTTACAAAGAAGTGATGAAAATTGACCTTTTCAATTTAAGCTTTAATTACAAAAAAATAAATATAAATTCTAAGTGTAAAACTTTAAAAATCCATAACCAAATACCTGAATTGATTTAAAAATTTTAATGAACAAACATATATTAACTTGGACGTTACATTCCTTTTAAAAACTTAAGTGTTAAGAAATGATTATATGATTTGATTATGTCTATCAAGTAGTCCTAATCTTTAAACAAATTATTCCATTCGAATAGCTAAAACACAAGAGCAAAAAGCATTTCCTAATGGAAAATATGACTTTGGTCAAAAGATTTGGATGAAAATAAGTAAATTTAGAAGGCAGCTTAAATGTACTCACTGGGAAACCAAATAAGAATCCTTATTAACACGTATCAAATGTTAAACATATGCCTTACAAAATGCAAGGTAACTGTTTTGTGAATAAACTGCACAAATTCAGTCTCTTCTGTAAAGAGTGATGTTTTTCCTTAAACTATGTAATCCTGAGTAATATACAACAGAACCAACACTGGTAGGAAATTTAGTTTGAATACCTATAGAATATGCAAAATTAACCATTTTTTCAAGATCAATCCAAAAAGTTTGATACACAATCATTGACCCCCTTTGCAAATACTCAGCATTACAATGTTTTCTAACTATAAAAATCCACAACTTTTAAAAAGTCCTGGAAACGTAAAGAAAATAAAAATCATATTCCCTCTTTATCACATGTTCTTCTAGCAATTTAATCACACTGACACATTACATAAAATTTATTTCTTTTATTACAAAAGTTGGGATCATGGAAAATAAGTGCTTTTCAGTGGTTCATTTGAATCTATCACATTTACAAAATTATTCCCACACCATCACCAAAGAAGTGACATTAATTAATATTAGTTGCAAAATAAGACTACATACTTACAACTACTATTCTTTTGTGAAATGTAAAATCTTAGACTAGACTTCCTATTACATTCATGAGGCATAGTTTGAGAAAAGCAGCTGAAGTGTATAGGAAAAGAACTAGGTTTCAAATATTGGTCTTCTCAACAACTAGGACCTGTGTAAATGACCATCTTCCAGGGTCTATCCCTTCAAACGAAAGTAGAAATACTGCTTTTAACAAATAGGATTGCTTCAAGCATTAAATAAAATAGTATGCTGGTATATGTGAAGGGAGAATAGTACCTGACTCACTAGAGCATTAGTTCTTGTCTTCCAATGAAACAGAAGCCAAATTAGCTTGAGAAAGGACTACCAAAGCTTCCTCTTTTAAACATAAAGCCAGTAACTATAATTGAAAAAGTTGTTGCTTTATTACAGCTTTCCTCACTTGTAATCCAGACTATTTCTCATCCCACAGACACTGTGACAGCTCCAACTATTACTGCAACAAAAACTTAGGCAAAAGAAAATATTTCAAGTGCATGTTAAAAGTCCATTTTGGCCCGACATAAGGGAGCTGACAAGGAAGAAGGCAGAAATGTTCTCCCTACAAGCACACCAGGAGTGTAACCCTGCGGTTGAGAGGTCCCTTTAAGAATGAATGGTCTGGGGGTACCCTTTCCCAGTGATAACTTCGGGGATCAGAGAGGCCCTCTCACTACAAGTTCCCCAAAATACGGACTGGGAGCAAATTTTGGAGACACAGCTAGCTATGATACAGGCTGATTGGTGAGACAAAGTTGGTCCTGATCCCGTCTAATTGGGGAGAAACTGAGTCCTGAACTAAAAAATTGCATTAACATAGCTGACCCAATTGGTTAATCGAGTGAAAAAGTGGCTCATTATACCGGCTGGTATGAGAGAGAAGTCTGGTTCAGGTCCCACTGTGTGTCCCAGTTAGCCGATCAGGACCAGCTGTATCTCCCCAACCAGCCTAGATGATGACCAGCTATGTTTCAGCAGTTTGCCTGATTCAGAATCTGCTGTGTTCTTCCACCAGCCTAAATCTTGTATAGCTGTTTCTCCCCAAATAGCCTGGATTAGGACATGCTGTGTCGCCCAATCATATGTCAGAATGCCACCTATTTCTCCTCAATTTGTTAGGATGAGGACCAGCTGTGTCTCCCTAATCAGCCTGTGTAAGGACCAGCTGTCTCTCCAATTGTCAGGTACCAGGATCATCTGTGTCTACCCAATCAGCCTGGATATGAAACAACTCAGTTTCCCCAATTAGTTTTCATCAGGATCAGCTGTGTTATCTCATAAGCTAGGTTCAAGTACCATTGTGTTTCCACAGTTAGCCTGAATCAGGACCAGCTGCATCTTCCCAATCAGCCTGGGAGATAACCAACTGTATTTCCATAATTAGCCTGGAGTAAGCTGAGCTGTTTCCTTCGTCAGCATGTTTCATGTCCATCTGTTTGTCAACAAATACCCTAGATCAGGAGTGGATGTGTCTTCCAATCAAACTGGTTAGGGCTACCTGTTACTCCTACATTTGCCTACATAACAACCAGCTGTGTCTCCTCAATCAGCCTCGATATGGATCAGCTTTGTCTCCTTATCAGCCTGTATCAGCTGTATTTCCATATTCAGCCTGTTTAAGGTCCATGTTCTTCTCCCCAAATAGCCTGCATATGGACGTGCTGTGTCTCCACAATCAGACTGGATAAAGCCACCTGTGCTTCCCCAGTTTTCCAGAATGTGGACCAAATGTTTCTCCCCAAATATCCTGCATGATAATCAGCTATGTTTCTCCATCAGCATTAATAATCCTGAGTCACTTCCAGCTGTGTCTTTCCACTTAGTCTTGATCAGGACCTGCTGCATCTGCCAAATGAGACAAGAAATTCCCACCTGTGTGTACCCACTAAGTCTAAATCAGGATCAGCTCTTTCTCCCCTGCAAGCCTGGATAAGGAATAGCTTTGTCTCAGCAATTACCTGGATACAGATCAGCTGTGTTCCATCTTATTTAGGTCAGGACTCTGTTTCTCCCCAATTAGCTGGATTAGGATCATTTTTGTCTGCCTAATCAGCCAGTATTAGGGTCAAAAGTGTATTTCCTCAGTGTGACCAGAATAGACCTGGCTGTGTCTCCTGACTTAGTGTATTCACCCTCTTGACTAAGGGATTATCTCCTCATCAGCATGGACCAGCATCATTTGGATCTCCTCAATCAGACTGGATGAGTACCAGATGTGTCTCCACTATTAGTCTAGGCCCAGATAAGCTGTTATTCCAAATTTTATAAGGTCAGGAGTGTGTACCTTTCCACAAATAACCTGGATCACAGTCAGCTGTGTCTCCCCATTCAGCCTCACTCAGCATTATCTGTGCATCACAATCAGTTGGATCAGGACAAACTGTGTCATTCCATTCAGCTTGAATCAATAACACCCATGTTTCTAAAATCAGCCTGGATAAGGACCATGGCTGTCTCCATAATTAACATGAGTAAGGATCAGCTGATTCTCTCCAAAAACCTGGATCCTGTTAAGCTGTGTCTTCCCAATCAGCCTGAATCATTTCACCTGCGTCTCCTCAATTATCCTTGATTAAGACCTACTTCATCTCTGTAATCAGCCTGGATGTGTACCAGCTGTGTTTCCTCACGTAATCTTGGTAAGGATCTGGTGTTTGTCCTCAATCAGCCTGGATCAGAAACTACTGTGTTTACCATGTCAGCCTGGATCTGCTCCAATGTGTGTACCCTATTAGCGTGGATTTGGACCAGCTGTATTACCCCCTACAGACAAAATACGTTTCCAAATTTTCCAGGATAGGGACCAGATGAGTCTCTACAACCACCTACATGAGGACTAGCAGTGTCTCCCCAGTTAGCCTGGGTCAGGATCAGGTCTATTTCTCCAATCAACCTGGGTCATGTCCAACTGTTTCATCCCAATCAGCCTATGTCAGGTCCATCTGTGTCTCCCCAAACATAGTGAATCAGAACCAGCTGTGTCTCCCCAATAAATGTTGATGAGAACAGGTGTTTTACCCTAATCAGTTGGATAAGGATAACCTGTATTTCACCAGGTTCCTCTTTCAGACTAGTTGCAGCTCCATATTTAGGCTGAATCAGGATCAGTTGTGTTTTCCCAATCAGCATGTTTCAAGTCCCATTGTGTGTCCCCATTTACCCCAGATCAGAAACAGCTCTAACTCCCAAATAGCTGGGTTTAGGATCAGCTTTGTATCTCCATTTACCTGGACATTGATCAGCTCTGTGAATGCATTTCATTACATCAGGACTCACTTATTTTCCCTAATTAGCCTGGATCATAATCAGCTTTCTCCCCAATCAACCTGCATCAGAGTTAGCTGTTTCTTGCCAATGAGACTCTGCTGTGTCTTCTCACTTGAATGGATCTGAACTACCTATGTTTTACCATTTGATTAAGAGTTTGCTTCTCTGCCCATTAGTGTATCAGGAAAAGCTGTATTTCCCCTATTAGCCATGGTCAGGTGAAGATGTGTCTCTCCAATTAGACTGGCCAAGACCAGCTGTGTCTCCCCAGTCATTCAGGATGAGGACCAATTCTATCTCTGAAATTAACCTGGAAATGAAACAGCTGCTGATTCTCCCAATTAGCCTCAATCAGGACTACTTGTGTCTTCCAATTCACCTTGAATAGGAACAACTGTGTTTCTTCAATCAGCATATAATAGGACAATCTGTGTCACCCCAATCAGCCTATATTAGGATCACCTATATTCCCCAAATCAGCCTTGATCAGGACAAGCTGTGTCTCTCTAAATAGCCTGAAACAGAATCAGCTGTGTGTCCCCTGTCAGCCTGGATTAGGACTAGCATTGGCTTCCTAGTTAGTGAGTATCAGGATCACTTGTATTTCCCAGACTCCTGGATTAGTTCCAGCAGTGTCTTCATAATTATCCTGAACCAGGAACAATTGTGTCTCTCCAACTAGCCTGGATTAGGAGGAGTCGTGTCTCTGCCATCAGACTAAGGGCCACCATCAGTTAAGATCAGTATTCCATTATTCTTCCCATTAGAATAGGGAAAGACCAGCTGAATCATGCTCATCAGACTAAATAAGGGCAAGTTGTGCCATCCCTATTAACTTGCATCATGACAAGTTTTCTCACCATCAGTCTGTATAAGGTCCAGCTGTGTATCCACATTTTATTAAATCAGGACTTGCTGATTCTCCTGAATTAGCAGGGATCAGGATCATATGTGCTTCACAATCATCTTGAATCAGGACAAGCTCTGTCTCCCCCATCAAGAGGCCCACTGGTAAAATTACCCTGGGCAACACCAAAACTTGAATGCTGAACCCACCCACCAGATTGCCCAGGAGCTACAGGTCCCAGTCACCTGAAATCCTGCTAACCAAAAATCCAACCCTCTGGCTAAAGACAATACTGAGTCTCCCCATTGACTGATAAGCCATCAATGCTATTCAGTACCACCACCTAGTGGGTGTAAGTGAATGTGCAACCTGATTGTAAATTGTGAGTCAACATCAAGGCAATCATTGTAGTTGGGAGATGGGATGCTCAGGGAAGTCTCTGCATCCCCCACATAATCCAGCCCTTTTCAGGCAGCACCTGAGGGCCCATAAGATATTCAACAAATCCAGCCTGTGGTGTAGCCACAATACTCAAGAAATCCCAGTGTCCAAACCAAGATTCAGGCTTACTGAATGTATGTCAATACCCTATATATTCCCATCAGTGCAGGAAAATATAATACACAGAAACATATGCGAAATGTTATACAGAGCAAAGACATAGATAAATACACATGAAATAAAAAACAAGTGACAATCTGAATGTATAGATGTCTGTAAACTGCTGGAGGATGAATACAGTGATAAAAATACTCGTGGAAATCAAGAAAACAACAGAGAAATGAAAACGAAGACATGAGCTTCCAGAATCTATGGGATACATAGCAGTACTAAGCAGGTACTAAGCAGTACTAAGAGGGCCTTTAACTGAGCAAATTTCAGCTGTCTCAATGAGTTGCTCCTGTTGATTATATATAACGTTCAGTCTTTCTGAAGAAGTGGTGTGCAAAGATTCACATACTACTCATCTAATGTTATATCACTAAAATATTCATAGACTGCTTATCTGTAAGTCTTCAAATTGCATCTGGAAATACTGGTGCTGTAACAATGAAGTATTCTTTACGTTGTTAATGCTTGGAACAAGAGAAAATATAACAACTCAAACCAAGTGAGGTTTATAATTATATGTGTGTTTACTAAAACAATATGTGGGCCTGTATGAAAACTATACATGGTTTAGAAATAGAGACTGCCAAACAGTGATACCACAAATTATTTTGGACACAATGCAGTAAATGCTAGAGCTAATCTCAATTCAGGTATAGCTCTGATTCCTCTTCAAGCGTAAGTAGTCCCTCTATGTCTTAATAGAGTGGGGAGTCTATTTGAGCCTATACTACCTACATACAGTACTCCTCTAGTAGTATCTAGCCATGATAATGCTATATCACTGAAGCTGAACATTAGTGTATCAAAAATCCATTTGGCATGAAATTGAAAGCAACTATGAAGAACTGTAAACAAAGGCTAGAAATGATTCTATTTCCAAAACATATATGTGTGTGTGTGTGTGTGTGTACCTATAATAAAACTACAGAAGTTTTAGACATATTAGTAAGCATATTCTACTGTTTCCCAAAGACTAATGCTATCTCCCTAAACTAGATCATGAGTGTGTCAAAAACATATTTGGTATAAATTAGAAAGCAAATGTTCAGAATTTCAATGAAAGACTCTTATGATCCTATGTATGTGTATCAGAAACATGTATAGATTTATAACATAAATATACAGATAACATAAAGTATGTACTAGATAAAAATATGTACATATAGGCCCATATATGTTGGGCCTATATAAACTGAAATCTTTACACATTTAAATAAGCATAATTTATTGTTTTCCAAAGATTAATGCTGTATCACTGAAGCAGTACATCAATGTGTCAAAAAAACTTTCGGTACAAAATTGAATGCAACTCTTCAGAACTGCAAAGTTTGGCTCATTTATGATTATATGTATGTTTACAAGATATGTATGTGATACTCTATTAAAACCAAGGAATATTTACATATATAAGCAAACAAATTTCACTGAGTTACACTCAAATTTGGGTGCAAACATAGTAATTCTCTTTTACTAAGCAAAGTTCCACTATCTCAAGGAGGTGCTCCTATTGAACAAGAATTTCCATACATATATGTAACAATCAGTATTATAGAAAATGGTGTGTAATTGTTCATATACTACTGGACCTGATTCAGGCTGGTTGGGGAAACACAGCTGATCCTGATCCAGTCTAATTGGAGAGAAACAGCTTGTCCTCATTCAGGGTGATTGTGGAGATTGTCCTTACCTAGGCCGAAACACAGCTGGAAATGATCCAAGGTGATAGGAGACCACTGCTGATCCTGATCCAGACTAAATGGGGAGACACAGTAGATCTGGACTGAAGCTCATTGGGGAGATAAAGTTGGTCCTATCAAGTCTGATTAGGAATAATCAGCTAGTCATGCTTCAGGCTAATATTGGAGACACAGCTTGTCTCCAGACTGATTGAGTTAACAAATTTAAAATGGAACCAGGGTAATTAGGGAGAAACAACTGTTCCTGAAACAGATGAATGGGGACCCATTCTTCACCAGATCCTAGTTAATAGAGCAATCACAACTGATATGATATCGCCTGAAGCAGGAGAAACATTTGGTCTTGGTCTACTCTGATTTATAGACACAATTGTCTCTTACTTAGTCAAATGTGAGAAAATAGGTAGGTCATATCCACAGTACGAGAGATGGAACAGCATGCCATGATCCAATATGATTGGAAATCCACAGCTTGTCCTGACCTGGGTTATCACTGCAACACTGCTAGTCCTGATCCAAGCTGATTGGGGAGATACAGCTGATTTTATCCAGTAAATTGAGGAAGAATCAATGAGTCCTGGCCTGTGAAATGTGGAAAATCTCCTGATTTGAATCCAGGAAAATTGAGATGAACACTTTCCTATCCACACTGAGGGGAAACAGCTGATACCAATATAGGTTAGTAGAGAGACATAGGTGGCATCACCTCTTCTTACTGGAGAGATTCAGGATTTCTAATGGAGGCTTACTGGGGAGACTCAGCTGCTTATTGACACGAGTTATCCTAATGCAGGCTAATTGGGAAGAAAGAGTCCTGAACTAACACAATGCAGGACCATAACTGACCTGGATCCAGGTTAATAGTGAGGACACAGTTGGTCATAATTCAGGCAAATTGGTGAGAATCTGAGAGTAGCTAAGACTCTGGCAACTCTTTTAGGAGTTAGGGAGGGAGAGAGAGAGAGAGAGACAGACAGAGAGAGAGAGAGAGAGACAGAGACAGAGACAGAGACAGAGAGAGAGAGGGAGACAGAGAGACAGAGATAGAGAGAAGGAGAGAGAGAATACAGATAGTTCTGATCCAGTCTGAAGAGAAGATATAAATGTTCCAAACTGAAACTGGGGAGACAAAATGATCCTTTTCTATAGTAAAGGTGAAGCTACAACTATCTTGACTTAGTCAGATGGGAGAGCAGCACTGGTTTAGCTCCAGGCTGATTGGAGAGACCCAACTGGTGCTAATCCAGGAAGAGTGGGGATAAAGTGCTGATTATATTCCAAGCTAATAGAGATACATATGGGACCCTATTACAGAATGATGAGGAATCGCAGCTGATCCTGACAATGGCTGATTGGGGAGACACAGATGGACCTGATTGGGCTGACGGGACCAAACATTCGATGTCTTCAGAACTAAAGTTGCAGTCTGGGTGAAACATGAAGTAACTGCATTTCTTAGTGACAGCACTGCGTAAGACTTTGAGAAAAATGAATCCATATACAATTATTACCTACCTTAATTGTGTTTGAAGACATATTTCTTATCTTTGTGGTCTCCAATGGTATACAGCCTGCCTAGTAGTAAATTCCTATAAGTAAAGGGAATGTGTTCTAAATCCCACTATGGAGATTAAATGCGATGAACTGTCCTGGAGCAGTGCTTTTGCTATTCACTTTGCTTACTGGATGAAATGAGGTGCTCTAAGAAATCGACATATGCTTCGCACATAAAAACAACCTCACATAAGTGGTATAACAAATTACATTTGGATGAATTCCAGTAAATGGAAACAGCTCAATTCTTCCGTATACCTGAGTTCCTTTTACACAGTTACTGTTCTCTGAATAACCCATTTGCTGCCTGGGAGTATAATTGAAGATACATTAACTCTGTTGGTAGTTCTAATCATATGTTGTGAGTGTCAAGCTAATTTATTGTAAGAGAATGCCAGGTTTTAGAAATCCTGCTTGGAACTAATTTGCAAACAACTGCTCTGAAAAGCAATGCAATGCTGTTGCATATTACCTCGGTTTATTAGATGAAATATGAACTTTCAAGAAAATTGCACATTCTTCAGTACTGTGAAATACCACACATAAGTGATATCACAAACTGAATTGGTAGGAAACATTGTAAAGTTTCTGAAATACTAAAATTCATCTTTTTCCTTGAATGACTGGAAAATTAACTATTCCCTTTCTGTCCATTCTGTTGCTCAGAGAATACTTGTACTGCCTTTATATTCAATTGCTAATCCTATCTAGCAAGTGTAAAGATGTATCATTTAAAGAGAACTTCAGGCTTTACAAATCCAGCTTGGAATAAAATTGCAACCGACTGCTTTGAAATGTAATGTAGTGCTGTTTCATCATATTACCTTAATTTATTAGATGAAAAGTGGACTGACAAGAAAATTGAACAGTTTCTAATCCTATAAACTAGCAAACGTAAGTGGTATCCCAAAGTAAATTTGTATTTCATGCTGTAAAGGCTGAAAAACACCACAATTCATCTGTATCCCTGTGTAACTTCCATAAACGTTCAAAATCCCCATACATCCAATTTGTTGATGGCAAGAATTCAAACTCATATTTCCTATATATGCTGTTTCTAATTGTATCTGCAAGTCTAATGATATCCCACTTAAGAGCAAAAACTTGAGGATTCAGAAATCCCACTGGAATGAATGCTTGTCAGAGTGTTCTGCAAAGTTAAGAAATACTTCTTTATGGTACTACATCTGTGTACTAGAGGTAGTGTGGCCATACAAAAAAATTTCACAACACTATCTGTACACACCACCAACCATTAGATGGCTCATGAACTGCATTAGGAGCATTTGCTTAACATGTGAAATAACAGCAATCCAGCTACAGCACTGTGTTATTCTTAGAGAAATGCTAATTCATACATAATTCTTTCTGGCCCACATGGAGTGTTTCTGAAGTGCTGCTGACTTTCTGTGTGGTTTTGAATTATAAGAAATGAAACTAATGCTATAGCACTGTAAGGGTACTGCCGGTTTTGCAAATCCCGATTCCACGAAATTTGGAAGTATCTGTTATTCACAATATGGCAGTAATTCTGATACTAACTTTCCTTCTTAGAGGCAATTTGCACAAAAACATCTGGTCCAGTCTTAATCTCTGGCTTTACAGAAGCTAGTGAGAAGAGCTGCTCCATTTGGAATAAATCTCTAGCCTTACAAATTTGAGCTCAAACAGTTGTCCAGGCCTCTGGTGATCAGAACTCCTGGCTCCTGGGATTCTTTCTACTGGCTCCTGGCTCCCTAACTCCTGGGATCCAGGGATCTCGGACTCGGGCTCTCAGGTCCACCAGCTTTACTGTCTGGACTTCATTTCTAGCATTACAGCCTCTAGGTGCACATTGCCCAAGCCTCCAGGTCTCTGGGGTTCCCTGTCTCTGGGGCTCCAGCACTCCAGATTTCCAGTCTCCCAGGTTCCCAGGCTCTCTTGTGGACTAGCTATCCATTCTGGTCTTCCTCTCTGTTACAGCCACAAGGTCAACCAGTTGTCTAGACCTCTGGGCCACCAGGCCTCTGGGCTTCTGGGACTCTGGGCTACTGGACCGCTGAGCCTCCTAGGCTCCTGGGTGGAAGAGCAGTCCCATCTGGACTTCATCTCAAGCATTACACCTTGACCAGCAGTCTGATCCTCTGGGACTCCACTACTCCAGATCTCTGGGGCTGGGGCTCCCGTGGTCCTAGGCTAACATGTTTTCAGACTCTCAGTTTGACCAGGTGTCCTGTCTAGACTTCATCTCTGGTGTTACAGCTTTAAGTTTGAAAGTTGTCTGGGACTCCAGTGTTCGGGACCTCCCAGGATCCCCAGCTCCCTGGCTCCTGGGCTCTTGGGACAACCAGCTGTCCGCTCTGGATTTCATCTCTGGAGTTACAGCCACGTAGTCAACAGTTATTCTCGCCTCTGGAGCTATGGGTTACCCCATCTCCAGGGCCCCAGGGCACAAATAATCCAAGACTCCCATGCAATCTGACTCTTGGGTCATCCAGGTGTCACTCTGGACTTTGTTTCAGGCATTACAGTCCCAAGGTAGACCAGTTGTCCGGGCCTCGGGTACTGGTGCTCCAGGCATCTGAGGCTATGGTGTTCTTTGGCTCCCATGATCCAGGGTTTTGGGGTCCCAGACTGAATTATGCAGCAGTCATTTTGGACATTGTCTCCGGCATTACAGCTATGAGGTTGATCAGTTGTCCATGCCTCTGGTACTCTGGTATCCAACATTCCAGGGCTCTGGGGCTCCTAGGATTCCCGGCACCCAGGCACCCATATCTTGGGTCTATAAGCTATCCAAAATGGATTTTATCTCTGGGATTACAGGCATGAGGTCAATTTTCCCGGGCTTCCGAGGCTTCCCGGTTCCCCATCTCTGGGGTCCCAGGACTCCTAGATTCCCAGGCTCCCGGGTTCCCTGGCACTTGAGTTATCCAGCTGTCCCATATGGGTCTCATCTCTGGCATTACAGCTGCGAAGTTGACAGTAGTCCAGTTCTCCATGGCTCTAGGGTTCCCTGACTCCAGAGCTCTGGGGCTCCCAGGCTCTTGGTTTGACAGCTGTGCCATCTGGAATTTATCTCTGGCATAACAGATGTAAGGTCGACCAGTTGTCTGGGTCTCCTGGGATCCTTGGCTAGACATCTCTGGAGTCTGGGTCTTGAATGATCCTGGGCTCTCATGGTCCTGGACTCCCAGGCTCCCTGGCCCTGATGCTCTCAGGTTGACAGGCTGTCCCATCTGAACATGGTTTCTGGTGTTATAGCCTCAAGGTCGACTGGGTGTCTGGGTTTCTGGGCCTCCAGGACTGTGGCTATAGGCCTCCTTTCCTCCCAACCTCACAGGTCAACCAGCTAGCCTGTCTGGTGTGCATCTCTGGACTTACAGCTGTGAGGTTGACTGTTGTCTGGGCCTGTGGGCCTCTGTGTCTCCAGGCAATCTGGGGCTCCATTGTGACCAGCTGTGCCATCTGGGCTTCATCTCTTTCATTACAGCTGCAAGGTCAACAGTGATCTGGGCCTCTGGAGCTCCAGGGATCCCTGACTCCTGGGCTCTGGGGTTCCTGGAATACCAGTATCTCAGGCTCCCAGCCTCTTGTGTCTACCAGCTGTCTCATTCGGTCTGAGTCTCTGATGTTACAGCCTCAAGTATCAGCCTGGTGTCCAGGGTTACAGGCCTGTGTAAATCTAGACCTCTGGTCCTCAATTCCTCCCAGGCTCACAGATCAACCAACTATCTCATCAGATTTGAGTCTGTAGTTATAACCTTGAGGTCAACCAGATGTCCCCTTTGGACTTGATCTCTGGTGTTATAGCCAAAAGGTCATTGGACATTATCTCTGGTGTTTACAACCACAAGATCAATCACATGTCTGGGCCTCTGGAACTCCTGTGTTCCCAGTATCTGGGGCTCTGAAGCTCCTGGCTCTCATGATCTGGGACTTTCTGGTCAACAAGCTGTCCCCTCAGGACTATGTCTCTGGCATTACAGTCACAAGGTAGACCAGTACTGCAAGCCTCCAGACCCAGGGGCTCACAGAACCTCAGGCTCTGAAGTTCCCAGGCTCTTGGTTTGACCAGCTATCTATCTGGACTTTGTCTCTTGCATTATTACCGCTGCATGGTAGTACAGTTTTCCAGGCCTATGGAGCTCCAGTGCTCTGGGACTCTGGAGCTCTAGGATTCTGGATCTCCCCTGATCCCAGGCTGCCAGCCTCCCAGGCTCCTGGACAAGTGTGTCAACCAGTTATCCTGTCTGGATTCCATCTCTGGTGTTACAGCTGCGAGGTCAACCACATGTCTGGGCCTCCATGATTCCTTGAATCCTGTGGTCCCCAGCTCTCGATTTGACCAGTTGTCCTGTCTGTGCTTCATCTGTTGATACATCCATGAGCTAACCATTAGTCCTAGCCTCTAGGGTTCCTGTATTCCCAGTATCCAGGGCTCTGGGGGTCCCAGCAGCCAATGCACGCTTGCTCCCAGGCTCTGAAGTAGAACAACTGTCATGTCTGGACTTCTCTCTGGAATTATAACTGCGAGGTCAGTCTGTTGTCTGGGCCTCCCAGGATCATGTGCTCTGCATCTCCGGGGCTCTGGCACTAGAGGGATTCTGGGTTGATGGGTTCTTGGGTTGACCAGCATTCCCACCTGAACACGGACCCTGGTGTCACAGCCTCAAGGTCGACTGGGTGTCTGGGCCTCTGGGCCTCTGGTTCCCTGGGACTCTGGGCTTCCTTTCCTCCTGGGCTCCAGGGTCGACCAGCTGTCCCATCTGGTCTGAGTCACTGGACCTACAGCCATGATATCGACTGATGTCCATGCCTCTGGGCCTCCGGGTCAAAGAGATGCCCTATCTGGACTTCGTGTCTGGTGTTACAGCTTTGATGTCAACTAGTTTTCTGGGCTTCTGGGGCTTTGGGTCACCCAAATGCCTGACACAAGACTTCAGGGCTATCAGGTACACCAGCTGTCCCATCTGGACTTTGTGTCTGGCCTTACTGCCACGATGTCAATAGTTTACTGATCCTCTGGGACTCCTAGTAGCCCCATATCTGGGTTTCTGGGGTTCCAGGGATCCCAGTTTCCCAGGATCCCTGACTCCCAGTTCACCAAATGTCCCAACTGGACTTGGTTTCTGGCGTTACAGCTGCTAGGTTGACAAGTTGTCCAAGACTCCAGGAATCCTGGGCTCTGCATCTCTGGACCTCTAGTACTCCTGGAATCCTGGGCATCTGGTCTCCAGCTCTCCTGGGTCCAGCAGATGTTGTGTCTGAACTTGGACTCAAGAGTTAAAACCTCATGGTAGACTGGGTGTCCATGCTTCCAGGCCTCAGGGACTCTGGGAATCTGGGGCTCTACAGATCTCTGTCTACTGGGATTCTGGACTCTCACGTTGATGAACTGCCCCGACTGGACTTCGTCTCTGTTGTCACAGCCATGACGTCTACAGCTATCCGGGCCTCCAGGGTCTGGGTTCCCCGTCTCTGTGGCTCTGAGGCTGCAGGATCCCCGACTCTCGAGTTCTTGAGCTCTCTGGTTGATCAGGTGTCCCATGTGGACTTCCTCACTAGCGTTACTGCCATGAGGTGAACCAGTTGTCCGGGCCTTGGAACTCTGGTGTTCTGGGGTTCCTTGGTTCCGTGGCTCACACAATCCAGAGCTCCCAGTTCCCAGACTTCTGGTTTACCAGTTGTTCTGTCTGGACTTGTCTTTGGTGTTACAGTTTCCAGGGCTCTGGGGCTCTTGGGTTGAATAGGTCTCCTATCTGGAATTTGTCTCTGGTGTTACAACCACAAGGCCAAACAGTGTTCCAGGACTCTGGGGCTCTGGTAATCCAGGAAACCAGGGATCTTGGATCCTGAGATCCAGGGCACCCAAGCCCTTGGGTCAACCATCTGTCCCTACTGGACTCTGTCTCTGGTGTTACAACCTAGAGGTCGACTAGTCATCCAGCCCTCTAGGGCTCCAGTGCTCTGGGGCTCCAGGACTCTGTTGCTCCCTGGCACCACTGGCTCCTTGGCTCCTGGGTTCCTGGACTCTCAGCTCGACCAGTAGATTCCTCTGGACTTTGCGGTGTTACAGTCATGAGATAGACTGTTGTCTGGGCTTCTGGGGCTCTGGGTCTCCCTGTCTTTGGGTCTTCAGGTTTCTGGGATTTTGGGCTCCCAGGCTCTTTGGTCAACCAACTATCCTATCTGGACTTTGCTTATTGAGCTACTGTCTGGCACTGGACATTGTCTTTGGCCCAGAACATCTACAAGGTCAACATTTTTCCAGAATTTCGCAACTCAGAGGTTCCTTATCCCAGGGGCTCCATGGCTCCCATGATTATGGGCTCTTGGACTCTCGGTTCAAATGCTGTCCCATCTGGTCTTCATCTCTGGTGTTATAGCCTAGATGTTGACCAGTGGTCCAGGCCTCTGGGGCTCTGATACTCCGGAAACCTGGTATTCTGGGTCTTCCCTGATTCTGGCCTCAGGGATTCCCAGGATCTCGTGTTAACCTGTCTGGACTCGATCATTGCTCTTAACAGCCATGAGATCAACCACATGTCCAGGCTTCTGGAGCACCAGTTCTCCGGGTGTCTGTGACTACAGTATTAACTGTCTCTGGTGCTCCAGGACTCCCTACATACTGTGCTCCTGATCGACCAGCTATCCCATACAGAATTCATCTCTGGTGTTACAACCACAAGGTCAACCTATTGTCCAGGTCTCCAGGCCTCCAGTTCTCTGGGGCTTCAAGACAAGGGAACCTCCCAAGGATTCCAGGTGGGACAACTGGATGGCCCAAGAGCCCAGGGGGTCAGAAGCCTGGGATCATGGGAGCCCCAGATCCCCAGGGCACTGGAGCACTGTAACCCCAAAGAACGATAGCCCCAGAGCATTGTAGCCCTGGAGGCTGACGCAACTGGTCAATCTCATGGCTGTAATGCCAAAGACAAAGTGAAGACTGGACAGCTGGTTGACCACTCAGCCAGGGAGCCTTGGAGCCAGGGATTCCCAGAGCTTGGAGTCCTGGAGGTTCAGAGGCCCAGAAGCCTAGGCAACTGTTCAACCTCATGGCTCTAACGCCTAAGATGAAGTCCAGATTGGACAGTTGGTAGACCTGGGAGCCCAGGACACCCAAGTCCCAGAAAAGGCCCGGAAGTAAGGAGGACTGGAGGCCTGATAACTTTTGGACTTGATGGCTGTAATGCCCGAGATGATGTTCAGATGGGAAAGCTGGTTGATCCTGGAGCCTAGGAGTCCCAGAGTCCTCGAGTCCAGTAGGTCTGTGAGCCTGTAGACCCAGATGTCCAGAAGCTCAGAGGCCCATTGTACTGGTGTCCCAGACAACTGGTCAACCTTGCGGAGGTAATGACAGAGACAAAGTTTAGACAGGAAACTTGGTCGAATTCAAGGCTGTAAGGACTGTGACTCAGACTAGATAGGACAGCTGGATGACCCAGGAGACTAGGAGGCCCAGAGGCCTGGAAACCTGGAGACCTTAAAACCTGGAGGACTGGAGGTGTGACGTCATGGATAAGTGGTCGACCTCGTGGCTGTAAAGCCACAGACGAATTCCAGATGGGTCAACTGCTTGATCCAAGAGCCCAGGAGCCTGTGAGTCTGGGTGCCCATTGGTCTAGAGTCCTGAAGGCTCAGAGGCACAGTGGCCCAGAGGCACATGCACCCTGGTCGACCTCCAGACTGTAAGGCCAGAGATTAAGTTCAGGAAGGACAGCTGGTAGAGCCAAAAGGAAGAGAGCCTGGGAACCCGGGAGACTGGATCCCTGGAGCCCCAGAATGCCAGAGATGGCTGCTCCAGAACCCCGTAGGCCTGGACAACTCATTGATCTTACAGCTCTAATGCCAGAGACGAAGTCCAGACAGGGCAGATGGTTGATATCTGATAGCCCAGGAGCCTGGAGCTGGGGATCTTCTGAGCTCTTGAGGTCCAGAGGCCCTGAGGCCCAGAGGCCCAGACAGCTTTTTGACCTCAAGGCTGTGACACTTGAAGTCCAGATCGGACAAGTGACTAACCTGGGATATGAGGAGACCCAGAGGCCCAGAACCAGGAAGACTGGAGGTCCAGAGGCTTGGACAACTGGTTGACCATACAGCGGTAACACCACATATGAAGGCCAGGTGGGACAGCTGGTCAACCCTGAACCTCAGGAGACCCAAAGTCCAGGAGCCCCTGAGGCCTCAGGAACTGGACGCTGGGAGACTTACAGGCCCCTATTCCCAGAAGTCCAGAAGCCCACACAACCATTTGACCTCGAGGCTGTAACACCAGAGATGAAGTCCAGTCGGGAGAACTGGATGTCTCAAGAGACCAGGAGCCCATATCCCATAAGCACAGGAAAGCCAGGAACCAACGAGCCCTGCAGCACTGGAGTCCCTGATGCCTGGACACCTTGTCGACCGAGTGGCTGTAAAGCCAGAGATGAAGTCAGACGTCACAGCTATTCGACCTTGAGGTTGTAATGTCGCAGAGTAAGTCCAGATGGTTCAGTTGGTTGACCCCAGAGCCCCGGAACATTGGTCACCAGTAGTCCTGGAGACTGTGGCAACTGGTCGACCTCCTGGCTGTGACATCAGAGACAAAGTACAAATGGGAAAACTGATTGAACCAAAAATCCCAGGTGTCGGGAGCCCTGTAACCCATGTGCTTTGGAGCCCTGTAGTCCCGGAGTTCTAAACAGCTAGTGAACCTCACAGCTGTTATGAAAGAGACAATGTCCAGGTAGGACAGCTGGTTGACCCAGGGAGCCTGGGAGCATTGGAACCATGGGAGCCTGATAGACCTAGAAACCCTGAGCCCCATAAGGCCCTACAACTGGTCAACCTCGCAGCTGTAACTCTAGAGATGAAGTCCGGACAGGGCAGCTAGTCGAACTAAGAGCCTGGGATCCCTGGACACTGTGAGCACTGATGACCCTGAGCCCCAGAAACAGGACTCCCAGACAACTGGTTGACTTCGCAGCAGAGAAAGGAAAGTAGGAAGTGGTTTTCTTTTCGTTGTACTCAACAGATTTTTTGTTTAGAATTCTTTGAAAATGTCTACTTTCCTCTTTATATTTCATATATTTCCAAAGGGTCAGGTGGCCACCTTTATGGGACTCTTGGATTGGTTACAAAGAGGTATAATAAAGTTTCCAATGTCACAGAGAGTGCAGACTTGATTTGGAACCTTAGTTATCCCACAGGAATGTGAAAGCATGTCTAGGAATACTTCAGTAACAATATTGAAAATGTGTTAAACAACTCAGCATCATTTTACTTGATAGACACCTATGTTTCCATGGAAGTGCTTTACAATTACAGCTCATGTATCCCCCAGGGCAACAATATGATGTAAATTTTATGGATGTTCCCATTTTACAGATGAGAAACTGAGAGAAATGTAAATTGATGAAGGTATATCTAGTATATGGCAAAACTAGTATGTAAACTACGCAAGGAGTGTGGATGCAAATTCCATGTTTTTAACTTATAAGTCATATTACTTCCCATGTGGTTCTTTGACTATTTTACAGATACATTCCATACCCCTGTTTAGTCTGAAAATGTTACCATTGATATATTTTTTTTGTATCCTTTTGACATTGCCAAATTTATTGACTTCATGGAGTATATTTTCCTCTATCAAATAGAGTTCTTCAAACCCAGTTCACTAGTTTTCACATATAGGCACTCACTGTGTTTTATGGACATGAACGGGAATATATTATTCTTTCTTTCCTTCTTATATGTTATGTAACTTGGATTAACAATGGACAGTTACCATATGTCCTTAAGTTCTCTGCTATTCAGTACTGACCTTGTATGGTGCCAGGATTTAATCCTGGGAACAGGGATAATGAGGAAAGGTGGCTCAGGAGAATGAGAAACTCAGGAGAGAGTATAATAAGTTAGGAAATCTGATGTCAGGGGACCAAAGGCCTCTCTTTTCTTGGACCGAAGACCCTGACCATCCTGGTCTCCAACTATTTATCAGGTTTATACATAACACTGTTTCAAGCATCTTACATAAGCAAGCTTATAGTTCAATTGGATTGCTTACACAGCCTTTGCTTTCTAACAAAACAACTATATCTTATTTTTGTGGGTGAACAATCACAATCACAACTCTCCCAGTGTTTTCACACAGTGATCTTTGCCAGGTGCCCTGGGTCTGGTGTCCTTAACATTCTGCCAGCTCCAACTCTGACCTTGCTCTTTTTTCTGCCCCCAACAGTATGGGGCTTCAGTTTTCCAATTTATCTCATCATGTAGTATTCAAAACAAGTACAAATATGTATCAGATATTTTTACAGTATTTTCATGGTTATTGCTAGTGTTACTGATTATGTTGGAGGAACAATGAATGACTGTGGTTGAAATTTAAGTACAAATTCGAACTGAAGCCCCATTTTTACAGTATTTTTGACATAATTACTTTTGATTTTATAATTGTCATTAGAGATGTTTTATAAACTCATATTAAAATATATTGTCTGAGTATACCCTTGTGGCTCAGGTGGCTGAGTCAACTAAGGTGCAGATCACATAAAGTCCAAGGATATGACTACAATCCTGGGGATGGGGGAGCCACTCCAATAATATATATTTGCTTGTTAATTTGGCTTTTTGTATATTATGCATTTTATTAAGCTGGTCATTTTGTGCTAGCAGAGACATTTCCTTAACTTATTCTTGTGCAGCCATCCTGCAAGTTTCTATTTATTTCAGAAAAATGTTCACCAGTAGTTTTTTTATATCTTTTCTAGGGGGAGGTAGGGAGAGGTCATGGAGGACTGAACCTTACATGAACTGGTATTTAGAAAACTGGTTTTACTGCACCTTCCTTTTTCTGTGTGTGCTGAGTGCCTTAGTTTCTTACCCTTTTATTCCATGAAGAATAACTTTTACTTATTGGCATTGAAAAAACTAGTACTGATATTTTTAAATGTCTGTTTTTTACTTTCTAATGTGATTCACTGTGTGCTTGAAATAATATTTGCAACAGCAGACTCCTAGGCAGAGGTAACAAAAAAAATGAAACTGTTATGAGCTATGAGATATCCCTGTGTGACTTTCTCTGATAAACATAGGCCAGAGTAGTACCATATACTGTGAGTATGTGGAGGGTTGCAGAATGTGTCCACTGTGTTAAAAAGAGCTATAAACATTCAGATCTGTATTCTTCATATTCAGATTTCAAAGGCTCTACCTTAGGCTCTGTAATATCTTCAATTAAGCATGACATATGAGAAATAAATGAACCAGAAGCAGATTTCTCTCTGTTCTTTATCAACAGCATGACCCAAAGATATTTTTATGATAGGTTTTTAAATTCACTGATTAACATTTTTTGATACATTTTTAATTCACATATATATTTTGATACATTTGATACATTTTTGATACATATGTTCTAGTAATATAATCTACACATAAACAATATTGATGGATGGATTCAGCAGATCTTAGTAAAACCAATGCTTTGAAAACATCACTACATTTTGTGTTATTGGCTAGTTTGCATTGCAGTGCATGTTACACAGCTCAGGTCTAGTTCAGTGTGTTTGATCATTTTAGATCATTTTCTTTGATTAAATAGAAACTTAAAATGAGTCAATTTCATGTGACAGACTCTTCTCTCTGCATCATTCTTGTGATTTCGTATGTAAATTGAAGGCATCTCAGTGCTCTAAAACACAGCAGATTGCATGTGATTATTGTTAGAGAATTTTTTCCTAAGAAAATCATGAACTGTTTCCTTGAGAGAGAACTTGAATGAACGTGTGATGTTCATGTTTGTGTTTGTTTTTAGCAAAACAGTAAAGAGAGGCCAAGTCTCATAGAAAGAAGTATGTTCAGAGTGTGGTGCCAATGTTCTATTCTTTTTGTAATTGAAATCTTTTCCTTCTCATATACAAATTAGCATATGTCCATTTCAAAGACCTTACAAATAAAATTGTGCAATCACAATACCATTATTTACTCTTCAAAACTTAGAATTTGTTTTTCTGGACACCAGAAAATGGTTTGTAAACACACAAATACTTGTTTTTAAACAAGGAATCTGTAATCCTTTTTCCATTCACAGGTATATCTTTGAAATATTTCCCCATTAATATTCTTTTAACAGTTTCAGAACACTTCCTGGTATGCTATAGCAAATGTATTTAAACAGCACATATGAAATAATAAGACTGAACCACTGTTGAATCCATACACAAAAGTTGTGTAAAAATGGATTAGACACTTGAATGTGAGACATATAACCATAAAAGTCTTAGAAGAAAATATTTTGATTATTAACCTTTTAACAGTTTTATGATTTTCCAATATCTTTTTCATTGTAAAACATATATGTAATTAGGGGTGAATATCCAAAATATTGTTTTTAAAAAACTCCTAGAATTCAATTAAAACTTCAGTTAAGTAATAGATAGAGGATCTGAGTACACATTTTCCACAGAAGACATAGAGGTTGTCAACAGATACAAGAAAAGAAGTTCAAAATTACTATTCATCAGTGATACACAAATAAAAACACAATGAGACATCTTCCGTTACCTTTTACAAATGCTATTATCCAAAATGCAAGAAATGACAAATTTTGTTAAAGATACAGAGAACTAAAATGGGAGGTTTATAGTACACTATTGTTAGGAAAGTACATTGGTACAGCCAGTCTCAAAAATATTAAAAATATGTGCCATATGTCATATGGTCCAGTAATTCCACTTGGGAATTTATCTTAGAAGAAAAAGAGGAACTGAGAAAAGAGATAAGTAAACCTATATTCATTGCAGCATAATTCAGAATATCCAAGATACAGAAGCAAAGTGTCCAATTATGGATGAATGAATAAAAAATATGATTTGCGTGTATACATAATTCAGTCAACAACATATACAATGCTGGTATCAATAAGCTATTCTATATATAACCCAGGTGTGTAGTAGGTTATATTATCTAGGATTATGTAGTTACACTTTAATATTGTCACAATGACAAAATCAACTATTAATGCACTTCTCAGAAGCTATCCCTGTCATGGACACATGACTATAGGTACGTGAGAGATACTATTCAGAGATAAAACTTAGAACAAGTCATTTATTCCAAAGTGGATGGACCTTTAAGAAGTAATGCTGGGAAAAGAGCCAGTAGGCATCTACGGAAAGTGGACAATGAGATGTTACACAGTGAAAAAATGTTTTTCAGAGCCAACACAAAAAAGATATTTTCCTGCTTTGGCGTTGGCCTGAGCAACTTGGAGAACAGCAGAAGAGTAACTGCTGGCTCTAAAGGTGAGTTCGAGGTACGAGGATTCAACGGAGAATATAGCAGCAAAGAGAGCCTCTGGTAAGGAGAGTTTTGCTCTGCGGATGCTACTTTCCTTCCCCTACCAAAACCGATCTAGAACCGTGAGGACATTATAAAGAGTGCAAAACAGTCATGATGTCCTCCAACACCCACTTGGGGTTTGAGATAGTAGGATCCCACTACTGAGTCACTTTCCTCTGAGCACAGACTGCAAAGGCAGTCCTGCTAATCTATAATGGTTTCAACTCAGAGCATGGACCCACAAGCCTGAGCCAAACTGAGCAATGCTGCTGGCAACTTTTGGCTAACAAAGGGGAACTGGAAATAGAAGCCAAGTAAAAGTCTATGGCCTTTGTCTTCTGCTGCCTATACTATCATACTCAAGAAAATACAGAGCTTCTAGCACTAGCACTTTCCCAGGATTAGAAGCAGAAGCCATTGTATTGCTGCCTCACCCTTCGTCTGCAGAAAGAGCACAAATAGCCTCCCTAACCGCTAGTGTTGCAAATTCAGACAGAGCAGTGAGCTGCAAACCTGAGTCACACTGACGAGAGGGGTTTTTGTGATTGCTGCAAATGAACACTTGGCTTGAAAAATTGCAGGAGACATTGGATACAGATTAGGAGCCTACGGATACTGCACTCCCCCCACTACACACTTGGGTTTTGGACCTCCTGGAATTGGGATTCAGTGACTAAGATCCTGGAACAACAGCCTCTGAAGAGAACTTGACCCTGATAGTTTGGTGAATACAAGGAGCACGAGAACAGGCAGCAGGCTCAAGTCATATAGACCCAGCCAGCAGAGTTCTAACAGCAAAACAAGCCTACCAGCCAGCCACCATCTTGCGGAAAAACTACATGCTCCCACGTTACCGTTAAACCTCCAACCCATGCCCACACCTACCCAGCAGCCATTTTCACTCCGTAACACAATAAGACACACTGTGGAAGCCTGTAAGGGTCAGAAATACAAAATAAAATTAGAGCATTCCCTGGCAGAAATTTAAAACAACCGAACAAACTAGCAGTGAATAAGATCTCAATTCATGGGGAAAAAAACCACAGCATACCCCAAAGCCTCAGGAAATGGAATCACAACAAAATGTCTACTCATCGCAAATTAACTGAAGACACGGAAGAATTGTTTTGTAACAGATAAAGAATTCAGATCTGTATAAACAAAACAAAGAGCTTAAATAATTAAGCACCAACAGGCAGAGATTGAAACATTACAGAAAAAAACTAAGAGGAACACAGTATTTAAAGAAGATAATTCATGAAACTAAGAATAATACAGAAAGCTACGGAACCAGAATAACCCAAATGGAGGAAAAGGATTAGTGATACGGAAGATATTAATGCAGAAAGGGCCAAAAGAAGCAAGAGAAATTAAAAGCAAAAAAAAAAAAAATGAAAAAACACTCAGAGAACTGACACCATCAGGAAAGGTAACGTGAGAATTCTGGGTATCCCAGAAGGCAAAGAGAAAAACAAAGGAACAGAGAATATCGTCAAGGCAATAATGACTGGAAACTTCCAAAATCTAGAACAAGTAATGAATATACAGGTCAATCAAGCAAAAAGAAGACCCAGTTTTATATATGTAACCTTAAAAAGTACACCAAGATGCATAATTGTGAAACTATCAAAAATCAACACAAATAAAGAAATCTACAGGTAGCCATGGAAAATAAGATAACATATAAAGGCATTCCTATCATTCTAACCTTAGAATTCTCAACATAAACTCTACAGGCTAGAAGAGAATGGAATGATGTCTTCAAACTACTTCAGGATAAAACATGCCAGCCATGAAAAACGCCCCTTCAAATTTCAGGGAGAAATTAAGGTTTTTTTTCAAAAAACAAAAGGTAAGAGAGTTTGCAACCACGAGGTCTTCTCTACAAGAAAGGATCAAGGAGGTCCCACTAGCTAACCTAAAGAAGAAATACTTCACAATAATATAACAAAATAATAAATAGATCAACATAACCAGAAAACAAAAATCAAAACAGCAGTAGCAAGTTCTCAAATGTCAATAATTACTGTATACATATATGGATTGAACTCAAATCAAAACCCAGAGTTGCTAAATGGATTAAGAAACATAACCCAATTCTATGTTTTCTGCAAGAAACTCATCTTAGGAAAGGCAAAGGAATGGAAGAAAAATAGTACTCCAAGTTAATGTCAAAATCAAAAGAGAAGAAACAGCTACACTCATCAGTTAAGGTAGAATTTTTAAGAAATTTTAAAAAGAATAAGATGGACATTGTATAGTGATAAGTGGATCAACAGTAGACAACACTTATTGACATTTATTCACCCAATAAAAGAGCACCCAAATATGTTAAGCAAATATTACAGATCTAAATAGTGATATTGACAGCAATACAAAATACAGGATTGTAATATCCCTCTTTCTGTAAAAGACAGATCAATCTATAAAGAAACGAGAACTTTGAGCAACAAAATAGAAGTGATGGACTTAACAGACAAACAGAGTACTTCATATAAGACTATGGACTACACATTTTTCTCAAGTGCTCATGGAACATTCTCAAGGACAGACCATATTTGGGGACACAAAACAGAACTTGGTAAATTTTCAAAGATTGGAATCATATCTAGCATCTTATCCAATAACAGCATCAAAGTAGTGATCAAACAAAATGAGAAAGAGAGGAAAGAAGCAGAAGAGTGGAGAATAAACAGCATATCATTAAGCAACCAATGGATAAAAGACGAAATTAAGGAGGAAATTTAAAAAACATCTGAAATCAACTAAAAGTGAAGCAACGACATATCGGAATCCATGGGATGCAGCAAAAGGAATAATAAGAGGGAAATTTATCGTAATACAATCCTACCTCAGAAAACAAGAAGAATCACAAGTAAAAAACCTAAGTTATACCTCAAGGAATCAGGAAAAGCAGAAAAACAGTAGCTTAAATCCAACAGAAGGAAACAAATAATAAAGATTAGGGAAGAAATCAATGAAATACTAACAAGAAAGACTATTCAAACACCAATGAATCCAAAAGTTGTTTTTTGAAAGAATGAATAATATAGCCCACTAGCCAGATTCTCAAAAAAAAGTGGAGAGAAAACAAATAAATAGATCAAAAATGAAAAAGGAATAATAATGACAGATATAACAGAAATTCAGAGGACTATAATAGAATACTGTATATAACTATATGGCAGCAAACAGAATAACCTAGAAGAAATGGACATATTTCTGGAAATGAACAATACACCCAAACTAAACAGAACTAGAAACAATGAACAGATCAATCACAAGCAAGGAATTGAAAGTGATCAAAAACCTTCCCAGAAACAAAAGCCCTGGATCAGACAGTTTCAGCAGAGAATTCTACAAAGCATTCAAAGAGGAAATAATTCCAATCCTACTTAAACTGTTTCAAATAACAGAAGATGGAAAACTTCCAAACACTTTCTGTGACACCAATATTATGCTGATTCCAAAACCAGATAAAGACTGCACCGAAAAAGAAAACTATAGACTGATATCTTAATGGATACCAATGCAAAGATTCTCAACAAAATACAATGACTTCAGCAACATATAAAAAGACATACACCATGATAGATTGAGATTTATTACAGGGATGCAGGGATGATTCAACATACGGAAATCAATAAATCCGATACAGTATATCAATAAAAAAGACAAACCAAATGATCATCTCAATAGATGTAGAAAAAGCAATTGACAAGATTGAACAGCCTTTCATGTTAAAAGCCCTCCAAAAATAGGCATAGAAGGAACATACTTAAACATAATTAAGGTTATATTGAAGCTCACAGCCACCATTGTACTCAATACAGAAAAACTGAAAACTTTCCCAAGGTCAGTGACAAAGCAAAGATGTCCATTCTCACCATTAGTATTCAATATGGGGCTTGAGGTACTGGCCAACACAATTAGATAAGAAAAAGATATACAAGTTATACAAATAGGAAAAGAAGTGAAATCATAACTTTGTACAGATGACATGATAATATGCATAGAAAACCCCAAATAATCAAGTAAAAAGCTACTAGAAATAATACAGTAAAGTGGCAGGGTACAAAATTAATATTAAAAATCTATTGCATTTCTGTATGCCAACAGTGACAATACATAAAGAGAACTGAAGAAAACATACTGTTTACAATTGCACCAATAAATGAAATAGCTTGGAATAACCCTAACCAAAGTGGTGAAGGACCTATGCTATGAGAACAGTAAGACATTGATAAAATAAACATAAGATGACACAAATATGTGGAAGGATATTCCAAGCTCATGAATCAGAAGAATCAACATAATCAAAATGGCCATACTGTCCAAGGCAATATATAGATTCAGTGCTAACCCCATCAAAATTCCAAAGACATTCTTCACATAATAGAGCGCTAAATAATGAAATTAATCTGGAAAAATAAACAACCCAGGACAACAAAAAAAGTCCTCAAGAAAAAATCCAACATGGAAGTCATGCTCCTTGACTTCAAACTCTACTACAAAGCAATAATAACTAAAATAGTGGTCTACTGATATAAAAACAAAAACACAGGTCAGTGGAACAGAATTGAAAGTACAGAAATAAATCCATGAATATCTGGACACCTAATGTTGATAAAGGAGCCAAAAACATGCAATGGGACAGGACTGCCACTTCAATAAATGTTCCTGGGAAAACTGGATAGTGGTTTGCAAACGGTTGAAACTAGACCATTACCTAACACCATACACAATAATTACTCAAAATGGATTAATGACCTAGACAGGAGACCAGAAATCATCACATAGATAAGAATGGACACAAAACATCATTAGACATTGACTTAACAGATATCTTTGGCAACTCAAAGATATTCCCTTCCTGCTACACTCTGTGATATTCCTTTGTTCCCACAGGAACTGACAGGTCCTTGCTAACTGAGGAAGCCATCCAGGAAGCCATCTCCTGAGAACTTACTACTCTTTTATGCAAGGCACCGTACCTGCCAGAATGCCCTGCAGAGCACCTGAATGGGAGAATTGACACAAGGGGCTCCCTGTGAGCCTGCTCAGTCCAAATGGTGGAGCGTGGACCACCTGCCATTCAGGCAGAATCCCAGATGAAGATGATCGTCATGGTCAGCATGGGTCATGACTGCCCTCACTCACCAAGCCTGGAATGAACATTCAGTCATCATTCCAGCTCATCAACATTTTATTCCCCTCAATGACAAGCTGCCTCTCCTGCTCACCAGCTCCATCCACTCAGAACTGTCGGTTCTGCTAACAGGGTCTCACGATGAAGAGAGTCTCCAGTGGACCGTGATGCCCAGCGGAGAACTTCCCAACGTCCATGGGATGCCTGATGAGGTTGAGCTGTGCCAGGATGTTGGTAAATCTGTTGATGTTGAGTTGTCGCAGATTCCTTTGAGTGCCAAAAGTGCTGTGCTGTTGTGGAACACTTCCCCGCCATAAGATGAAGAGCTGTACAAAGTTATTATAGTGGAGATCCACTGAGTGGCTGGACTCATCCAGAGTATAAGGGCCCTTGATGAATATTCACTTCTGATTAGTAATGTTGAAAAGTGTAAGAGGTTAAGTAGATTTGAAGATTCTATTCCGTATCTTGTAAGTCTGGTTGGAAATAATAAAAATTAATTTTCATGGAAATAAACTTGTCAGTCTTTCTATATTTTGTTTCCTTGGCTTTAGTGGAGGGCTTATGGGGAGTCAGTTTGGATCTTTTCTATCTTCTTACACCTTAGCGGCCTACCTTCAGATGGTTCCTCCCCACTGGACTCTGAAATTCAGTGTAAGCCAGACCTCAGAGTCAAATAGCAGGGTCCTGTTATCTGTGCCATTCTTACGGCTTCCGTGAAATCACCACCCAACCCTTGTCGATGTCCTGCTACCTTCATAAAGGTCAATTCCCTGTCCATCAACACTGGCCTCTCTGCCCTCCTTCTTGGGTGGGGCTGCTGGTCTTTCTAGCTGCACACTAACTCCTTTATGGGTTGCAGCCCACAGAGATCCAGCCCTAGGTGCTGCTACTGGAATTGCTGCCACCCTGGCTACATGGAATGGAATAGCTTTCCCTTTACCCTGAGAAATAGTTACATTTTTAAGAGTTTGCTCTCTGTTGCTGGTTTCTCAAATTTAGCAGGAAGAATGGGAGCAGGACTTGAACAAGGGTCAATCAATCCTTCTCCTTTGTCTGTGAGGTCGTTAATGAAGATTGCTCATAGCCAGTGAACACCAGCCACTGCCCTCTGACAATTCTTGGCTCACACCCTGCCTTATCCAGTTCCCATGAGCTTTCCAGCATGACATGGGGCTCTACAGACCTCTGGATTCTTGGCGTGGTGCCTCTCTTCTTTGACTTCTCTCTGCTGTACTCTCCTGATGACCCAACATGGATGCCAGGCTTGTCTTCTGCACCACACATGGGCACTTTGGCAGCAAGGGCTTATAATGACTGTCCACTGCCCTGATATGAAGCATCTTGCAAGTCATTCATTCAGATTTGGGTTGTTTAACATCACATATCTACTTGTTCCACATCTGGCCTAGATGCAGCAGTCTGTTTTACGATCCTCTGAGTCATATTATATGTGGCTTCATAGGGGCTTCCATGTGCAGTGTCAGGAATGCCATTGTAGGAACAGAGATAATGACCTAAGGAGGCTCAGATCTGTCCTGTGGGAGGAGATTTTTACACAATGATTCCAGTCTCACCCCTCTATAGAGCAGAAAAGATCTATGCTTCTCTAGAGTGGGGTGTCTGAATTTGAAATATAAAGTTAACTTTTAAAAAGTCGTTTTTACTTATATTGCCATTAACTCTTTGAAGGAAGAGAACTAAGCCCACGAAAAAGAACTCACTTTGTATTTTGAAACAAATGTACATGTACCACAAGTAGATGTATGTAATATGTATAATATACAGTGCTATTGAATAACCAAACCTATGGAATCTTACTAAGTCACTGTCATGAACATTTCCATTCATCAAGTTTAGTTTTTACTTGATATTTTCTGTACTAGAAATGCAATAAACAGTAAACACATAAAAATATTTTTATTTTAATGTTGAGAAGAGTATGGTAATGTGAAATCAGAAGTACCATACAAATGTCAGTTATTTGACCAGATTAATATTATCTCAAGTCATTCTTGACTGTGACTATCTTAAAACAAACAAACAATGCAATTCGTAGGTGAGCTGGATAGGGACAAGATAGACTCCTGTAAATCAAATTGGCTTTACTCTGAAGTAAACATTTTATGTTTCAGGTATTGTGCCATCATTTGTATTGAGTGTGATTCCTAGACATGAATTTAGGCTTTGCTTTTTCTTTTTAGTTACCCCTCATCCATCAAAACAATCATTCCATTGTGTCCTAATTTTATTTTAAAATTAATTTTGTTGAATGAATGTTGCATTTTAACATTGAATTTGTTGGAAATCTATGTGATAGCAAATTCACATCTGTATGTAGTAAAGTAGGTTAGGGACTACTTCCTTCCATTTTATAATTAACCCCCTTTACCCATTTTCTCCTACCCCTTTTTTATCTCCTCCTGCACCCTGTGTATTGCCTTCTTTGTGCCACTAAAGATCTGACGTTTGCGTTCTTTTTGGAAGTCTATTGATTAAATTAGGTTATTTGTCTGATTTCTACCTTGATACACATCATAGGAGTGTTATAACATGCCTGCCTTTTTCTTCCTGGCTTGTCTCATTAAGCATGTCTCCACAAGTCCATCATGTTGCCTTAATGGCAGAATTTCTTCTTTTTCATGTCCGTGTAGTATTCCATTGTGTATATACTACGTCTCCTTTTTCCATTCATCTGTTGATGTACATTTAGGTAGTTTCCTGCTCTCGTTATTCTAAGTAATGCTGCCATGAGCATGGGGTGCATGCATGTCTGTGAATAAGTGTTTAGTTTATTTCGAATACCCAATAGAGTATCCTTCATCATATGGCATTTCATTCTCAATTCTTTGAGAAATCTTCATACTGCTTTCCAATGTTTACAGCTTTCACACTCCCACCAACATTTAGTGTTCCCTCTTCTCCACATCCTCTGTAGCACTTATTCCTTTTTAGTGACTGATAGCCATTCTCACAGGTGTGATGTGATAATATTGTTGTTTTGAGTTGTATTTTCCAAATGACAAGAAAAGTAGAATATTTCCTCAGGTATCTCTTGGCCATTCCTATGTCATCCTTGGAGAAGTGTCTGTTAAGGTCATCTGCCCAATTTTAAGTGGATTATTTGCTTTACCTTATTCAATTATATCAGTTTTTGCATATTTTGGATATTATCCTTTTCTCAGAGTGATGGACAAATAACTTTTCCAATTCTCTCGGATGTCCTTTTGTTTCAAGTAAGTTTTCTTTTGTGAGAATCTGTATATTTTGATATAATCCCATTTGTTTATTTTGGATTGTATTTCCTTTGATATTGGAGCCCAGTTCCAAAGATGTGTCTTAGGTCAATGCTCAGCAGGGTTTTATCTATGTTTGCTTCTATATGTTTTATGGTATTTGACCTTACCAGTTTGGGATTCCATCTCTGTCCTAGGAGCATGTGCCCCCCTGTGCCAGAACTGCCTCCTGCAGGGTGTGCTCCCACCTGAGCCATGTTCTGATCTACTCAGAGACAGTTTATCTGGTTTGATTACAGCTTCTTTTGGGGGATTGGGTTCCATGCCCCCTGTCATTCAACAATAAGCTATTGGGCTACTCAGCCCATGATAATTCAGGGGGGTTGCTGGGCTGGCACAGTTAGTCCTGGAACTAAGGCTGACATCATGGAAAAGTGTTCTTGGTGTCTCAAGAGTTGTGGTGCCCATACTGCCTATACTTTCCCTGAGGGAAGCTGCACATCTTCACCAAAGGCTCAGACAGCATGCTGCCCAGACATGTCCTGGTGTCCCCTCTACTCATTTGTTCCTGCTGTCTGTTTTGTTCTTCTGGTGAATAAGTGGTCATTTAGGCTCATGAGCCCCACACCCAGCTTCCATAGGGAGATGAAGAAGAGCTGGAGCATGATATTGCGGACTTCACTTGGAACATAATGTCCAAGGACTGACAGGTCCACCAAGAAGAGCAGGCAGATTGTGGTTGTCCCAGGTCATCCTGGAGCCTCGGCTTGCTATCCAGCACAGCAGGGCCAGCAGCACCTGTGAGCCAGTGTTGACCTTGCAAGAATTCCAGAGCAAGGATGGGGCAGGAAGCAACTTGTCCAATGAGGAGGCCACCATGTGCACCTGTCTCTGGGACACACTGCCTACCCTTTGGAACCTGGGATTCAGCTGTCTCAGGTGACCGCCTACAAGTGGCTGTTGCAGCGAACCTAATATGCTTTGTGTTTGTGGCCTTTGCTGAAAGATGTCAGCACTCCTGCTGTTGAGGGCTGCCAGTGCCACTGACTGAGCCTGCATACCCCAGGAGACACAGAGTCAGATGACAGGAGAATTATTTCTTCCTGTGTGCCCAATGATAGTCCCAAAACAGTGTGTCAACAAGGGCATAATTTTCCTCCAAGTCCCTGATTTGAGGGTATCACCCACCCTCCATTGGCCAGGGTTCCCTGTTTGAGTAACAGGTGGATTATGCAGGTCCGCAGCCCTACAGGAAAAGATTAACACATCTCCTTGTGACTCTTTGAGTCTGCCTCCAGTATTTGCTGTAAATTGTCAAACTGCTTAGAATGAATTATTCACTCTGTCCTATTACCCTTTGAATAATTATGGGCTCTGTAGTGGATGCTCTCCCATTCCTCCTGGCTGTGTGTTTTCTTCTCAGGTCTTGTTGCAGTTACTGATCTTTGCGGAATTTACTTGTGGTTTTTTAAATGTCTCTATTGTTTGCCTTTTTAATATTTCTGTTTTTATTTCATTTTCTACTTTCTGTACCTCAGGATGGAAATATAGACCATTCATTATTTTTCTAATGTATTTAGAAATACGTGTCTCTCTTAAGCGAACACACATGTAGATGTAGAAGCGAGCAGTCACATGAAGTAACAGACACAAGCAATTGATGCATGGATTAATATCATGATGCATAGATGCATGAGAACAGGGGTTTCTGACTGTGATCCCTCTGTCTATTCTGCTGAGACCTATGGGTGTCTCATAGGGACCTGGGCTTCATTCTGGGAGTCACAGGGGGTGGGGGTATACGGCACATGTAATCAAGGTTACCTCATCTGTATCCACATTTTTGTGAGTATGAAATGGGCATGTTCTTCCCGGTGGCTAGGTCAGGAGAGCCCTTTGGCATCCATGACGGATTTTGATGTGAGAAATGATTTGCAATGATTAGTTCACTTAAGATGGCAAAGTGTTGGGGAAGGATCCAGAGTTGGACCTGTCAGGCTGCTAGGGGCTGAAGGACAGGGAAGCTGTTCCTGCTAGCATAATCCCTTGAAATATTTGCCTGGAGAGACTCCATGTCTGGCACAGCAATGGGGCCTGAGTGGCCCACCAGGAGGCAAATTAAGAGATCTAGTGTCAAGGAAGCACCCTATCAGCACCACAGGGAGGTATGGCATAGGAGTTGCCTTAAGACCCAGCACAGTCTCGGTGATGTAGACAATGCAACATAATTTGTCAAAATCTGGGGCCAGGAGTCCAAGCTCAGGCAGTTCCGAGTGTCCCATTAAAACCACTCCCCATTCTGGAGACACAGGTGTCAGCTCTGTGGCAGCCTCATTCCTTCACCTTCTCATCTTTCTCCTCATGTATGCGTGTGTACAGGCCGTGTTTCAAAGCACCAGTCATTGGTATTCAAACCTAGTCTGAAGTCTTTATTATAACTTTATCATCTGCGAAGAAGCCCATTTCCAAAGAAAATCTCACTTCTTGAGCAGGTGTAGCAGCAAGGTCTCATGAAGTCTGTGGCTGGTGTGTTTTGTGCCTACTGACTGCAAGCTCTCACATCCTCCCTGAACAGTGGACAGCCTAGCTCTCCTGCCCTCCCTGCCAATAGTTCTGGGTCCCTGAGTGAGTTGGCATCATCTGTGCTGACCTTATTGATGGTACAAAGAGGAGGACTTCTTTCCTGGTGCTTCACCCCCTGACTACCAGATAGTCTCCTTCCTTAGGCAACTGGTTTCTACCCCAGGAGACTTGGAAGGTTGTAGGGATCAAAGGCACACTCCAGTGACAATAGACCATGGATCAAGGCAGCAGAGTGTTTGGGAAACCAGGTGTCCACCCCTGCTTCCAAGGATAGTGAAAGGAACAGGACTGGTCAGCATGCCTTCTGCAGCTACTTCTCTAGTATGTAAACCTACGTGTTGTTGTGGGCACCTGTCCTGAAAAGGGTAGAGTGATTGTGGCCTGTTGGACCACTTAGCAGCAGGATGAGGAGCCTAAACTTTGTCAGGAATGTTCTTTCTAGGGGAGGTCCAGTACTACTGAGTCCCCTGGCCATGGCAAAGACCTTGGGCCCGTGCTCTGTGGCAGGGTCTGTGTGATGTGTGTTTTGATTTGCAGGCCGCGGGTTGCTCTGGCTCATTTACTAAACAACTATGTTGCTGGGGACCACCCAGCATGCTTGGAACAAGTGCCTTCACTTTGTCATGATAGTGGGACCCCATCTATTACTGACCTTCAGTTACCTGAGATGAAGGAAAGTGGAGAATATAAGTGTGCAGCATGCACCCGCTGTCCCCCTGGGGCAGTTTCCCGAATCAGAGTCAGCTGCTGAGATGGTCTGGCAGCCTGGGCAAATGGAAATGCTTTTACTCCCAATACATTGTATGTGGTGCCATGGTTCCAGAACCTACCTTGTGATGACCGAGCAGGTTTTCAGACCTACACTCAGGTCATCATGCCCATAAGATGGAATGAGAAGCAAGGACTGAGTCTGGCTGCTATCACACTGATGTTTGTTAGCTCCTGATACCCAGTGCAAGGCATCTCCATGTTGGGGGTTGGTGCTGAGAACTGTAAATGTTTGTTCCCATGGACATGGTCCCCCATGAGGAAGGGTCATGCCTACAGGTCTAAAAAAGATCCAAAAGTGGCCATGGGCCACTTCTTCTGTAAAATAATCCCTCACCTATTGTGGGAGTTACATTCCAGAGACCTCTGCAAAAGATGTTTTCAGAATAAGCAAATGATACTTGACAGCTCACCTGCAATTTTAAGATTTCCTATGGATTGCTTTTTATTTGGTAAAATAAAATTTTATTGTAAGGAAACCGAATTTACTATGCATGAATATGGTTTCATCTTGATAGAATTTGTACAGAGGAACTCTTGTTTATTCCACCTCTTCCTTTAGACTTAGAAGACATAGGTTATGTTTGGATGACTTTATCTTTTATTTATGCTGATGCTATTTGGATAGCACATTTTTAAATCCTCCTTGGGGATTTTTATCAGACAGCACTTGAGGAGTGAATACTATTTGGTGTTCCAGGAAAAGTTATGAATTTAAATACGTATTATATTACAGGAATTCTAATGTATGGTATTAAAACTTTTGTCTTTGATGTTAATACATATCATTTTCTGATATCTAATTTTAGAGACAAGTAAACCACTCACAATCAGAAATTCACAAACTCCAAAAAGAAGTGACTGATCAGAAGGACTATTTAATCAATGAGATGAGGCTATAAAGCCCAAAAGAACTACTAGATATGAAAAATATAATCAACAATTTGAACACAACATGGAAAGATTTATGTTTATGGAAACAGACTAAATATTAAAGGGGAGAGAATCTCTGAAATAGAAGATAAAGGTAAGCCAGTGTGACAATCAGAGGCAGATGGGCTCTAAGGGAGACTTCATTTTCTCAAGTGCAGGCTGGGAAAGCTCCTTTCAGGGAAGAGGGTGAACAAACATCCTAGCCTGGGGAAGACAGATTTTTAAGGGGAAGTTTCAGACAAGCAGGGTGAGGTGGAGGTGCATTCCTGATGGGGCCATCTTTCATGCTGTTGATAGTGGGGTAGGGAGTGTGATGTCTTAAGACGACGGTCATCGTTGACTTCGAGTAAATGGGAGGTGTTCAACAACATCTGATCTTGCTTCAGAGAGCAAGACAATCCATTCTTCATGCCAGGCTGCAATGTGATAGCTCTCAGTTTTTTGGTTTCTTTGACCTCCCAAAGCATACGGAGAAGATGAAGAAGAAAGATTTGGGAAAAATGAACTCTTGCATGAAATATCAAATCCCATGGGAGGAAACCTAAGGATAAAGGACATCCCAGAAGGAAGGAATGAAAGAAGAAGGATGGAGTAATCTCACCTGTCCCCAGACAGCACTATGAGATGTGTCACAGTGAGGAACACTAGCTACTGAATGTGGATGTCTCATAATCATACATGGTCTCAGAGACACACATACACAAACACACTTTCTCACAGATATGAGCCTAACGTTTATGTCAGCTGTCAAAGAATTTTAAACTCACTTTCTGCCCTTCAGGATAACATTAAAATAGCATAGAAACTGTAATTGAGAATTCTCTGCAAGTGTTTAATGGGTCCACAGAGAACCACCATCACTTAGGAAACATGTTATTGTTGTTTCTATAGCGGTGTTCAAAAACATCAATTCCGTTTTCTAAACATAATCAGACTATTCAGCATATGTATCCGAGGATTGTTTAATCCTTATTTACTCAACAACTGTAAGAAATGAATGCATGAAAGCATAAATTTCTTATTGTGTCTCTATTAGCTCTTTTAATGGCATTGTAGATATTATTCAGAAGAGCTTCCATGTTTTAGAGTACATGATAAATTTTGATAAGTGTAATGATATGGTTTCTGGGGATTCAGGGGAAAGGACTGGGAAAGGCTGACTGTGTTGGACATTTTGAAGTTGGATGTTGGACCAGGAGGGTGGTTAATACTATTTCTAATGTTTTCTTAATTTTTCCAAAACTCTGGAGAAGAAAGAAAACCATATATAGTGGGAGTCACAAACAGCAGCACAAGTGCCCATAATGGCAATTAGCCCACCAAGTGGATTGACACCACACATCCTGACATTTCTCTGAGTCCCCCATGGTTTCATGGTAGCTGTCACCATCTTGCGTTCATCCTGCTATTAACCAATTCCTGGGGCTTCTTACAGTAGAACATTCTGGACTCATAGTGCTCAGAGTATGTCCTAGTGAGGAGGGTAACTGTGTGGATGGCACCACCCTGGCTTCTTGGTGGGGCTCTCTCCTGACAGGCTTTCCATCTCCTTTTACACACACAGCATTTCTTGTCTACCTTCTGCCTCACCTTCTGCCCTGGGGCCCACCCTCAACTCACAGACTGGGATGACCGCATGAATCTCCATAGAGCCTATGTAAAACCTGAGACGGGCCTCAGTGTTCTGCCTTGATGGGGAAGCCCCTTGATTCCATAGTGGGTGAAATTCATGTGAGCTCTTGTCCAGGATCATGCCATTATCCTCCCTGGCCCATTTCTCTCCCTCTACCCAGGGCCACAGGTAAATCCTCAGGTGTCCAAGTCTCCTGATCTGGCCATGTTCTCACCAGAAAGCATACTGCCTTGTGCTGACCGACACCATGAGCTGGCTGAGGCTTCTCTGTAAATGGGCAGTCATCTCATTGTGGTCTGTGCAGGCTTGTCAGGTGGCCCACCTCAGTGATCATGTCCTCATCTATTCTCATCTCCAGGACTGTTTTGCACTGTCATGTCTTTAAAAATTAGAGACGGTTTTTCTTGCTTTGTAGGAAATTTCAGACACAGGACCATGGTGGATTGCCCTCCATGTGATTAGCTGCACTGTGTGACCCAGAGAACCACCTGCACCCTTGACCTGTACTGTGCCATCCTCACTGCCTGCTCTCTCCCAGACCGGAAATGCTCTTCCTCAGGAGGAAGGATGGCCAGGAGCTAGATCTCACATCTCTGAGTGCATCATCACAGTGTTATTACAGGTCAGGTACTTGTATGATTCCTACCTACACATCCTGCAGGAGGTGACACAGATGCTGATGTACAACCACAGGGAAAACTACCTGGTTAGCAGAAGACACTGAGAGTGTGTAGTATGGGTCAGTATTCTGTTTATATTTCTGACATTTGGTTTCCTTGGCATTGTGTAGGTTTGACTTGTCAAATATTGGCCAACAGGCTGACATTTTGGCTGTACCCACAAGGTGGCGCTGGTGGGAAGCTTTAAGCTTTGATCCCAAATGTGATGGCATTGCATTTTCTTTGTAATCCTGGGAATGGGGTAACTGATTGACGGGATACCCAGTGGGCAGGATATTCATTGGGCATGGTATCCAGTGCCAGAATATGTGGTGGGTGAGATATCTGCTAGGTGGACCCCAAACTCTGGCATACAATGATTGTGGCAGGTCTTCAAGCTGGGAAAATTCTTTGATTTCTGGTAATGGTAGGGCCCAGTAGAATTTCACCACATGGGCTCCATGCCAGTGCCCAGTGTGCTGCATCTTCTTTCACCTCTCACAAGTCAGCCTTCCCTGGTTCCATCTCTCAGACCTGGTGGGCTTGCTTGTCACTGCCTCCGCAGCTGTTCATGAAAAACCTAGCTTCCTGCCCTAGTTCCAGTGCATATAGAAGCTGTGAAGCTCCATCCCAATTAAAAATCCACAGGTTATCTGTGAACCCTACCATGTATGCTAACCCATCGTTATGAGTCAGTTGTTCCATCTCCAGCATTCTGGACTTTGGCATCACCCAATAGCCTGTGTCTTGACTTAGCTCTGTCCTGATCCAGGAGAAGATACATCTGACTAATGTGCTACAGTGAGGGAGGGCTACAGTGGTCTCCTGGGAATGAGATCTGGTATGTTGATAGTCAGTGTCCTTGTCCAATCAGGAAACCAGTAAAGACTCCAGTGTGGCCCTGAAGGGAGTCTGGATACCACCTTCAGAGTCCATCAGGACAGCTCATCTTCTGACCTGTAGCAGGTCACATGATTCCAGGCTTTTACCCCCTCCTCAACTCATGTCTTTCCCCACCCCCATAGGTGAAAATTGACCCTAGGGTGTCCTGCTCAGGCCCTCCTCCACATCACCAGTTTGATCAGGAGGTCCCACCCATAGCCCCACCCTCACCCAGGCATGTGACTCAGTGTTCCCTCCCCCACATTGTGAGGTACCCCCACATTGTGAGGTTCCATGCTTCCATATCAACCAGATTACTTGTCTACTCATCACTTTGGTTTGAGCCAGGCAAGAGGGTTGTCTTCTTTGTTGGTGTTCCTTTGAGAAGTGTCTATTGATCTCTCCAGAACCAGAGTAGGTGTTTACCCTATTCTGTTCAAAGTGTTCTCTCTGCTACAGGTGAGGAGGGTGGGGCCAACATCAGGAAGGCAGTTTCCTTCATCTCAGCAGGGTACCAGGGGGACCTCTGCTCATCTGTCGGATGGCTGGGACCAAACCTCATGCAGAGCAAATAGTGATCCCAAAGCCATAATGTGTGTGTTAGGTGAGGGTGTGTTTAGAAAGCACTGATGTTTGCAGTGCTAGGGTGTCATAAAGGCACCAGGGCACCAGAGCAGCCCTCCAGTCATCTGTAGGTCTTCATTCCCTTCCTGATGAGCCTGAGAAGGATGAACCTCTGCCATGGGTTTCCTGGTAATGGATTCTGCAGTCTCACAGGGTAATGGCATCTCTGTCCATTGTGGGTCATATCAGCTCATACTAATCTGGTCTTATTTTATCAATGAGATATCTCTGAAGTCTCCCCAAGGTCCTACTGCCCCAATAAGCACAGATTGTTCACTTAACGGTCACATCCAGAGACCAAAAATGTGGCAGTGACCCAATATTTGTGATCAGAGATCTTGGGAAGGCACCACACCCAGGTCTTAACATAATCCCAGAAACTGTCCCTACCAAGAATGACAAATCACTCAAGTTCATTTTACACTGAAGGAACAGAATGGGACTTTGAGAAGACTCACTGAAGAGGCTTTTCCACTCTTCATCCCCTCTCGAACCTGACATCTCCTTGCAACCCTCCCATGGGGTGACCACAAGTCATCTGGGTTTCCTCCTGACCACCACCAAGCTGACAATACCATGACTACAGAGGTCCCTAGCCCTGTGGCCAGCAGGCTGGCCATCCTGTTGCTGCAGAAGGAATAATAACTCCCTGGAAATGTGGCCTGGTTTTTCAAGGGGAGAATGCTCAGCGATTTTCTCCTCACACAGAAAGCTTACTTTGTGGTGGTGCTTCTATTTTCCCACTATCTTTCTTATGTGGCTTTTACTTCATGTCACATGGACAAGACCAGTGTCCTGAAGAAGACACACCCTCTTGTTCTTTAATTGTGAGCTACTTGTCCCGTGGACATAGCTGTGTGCTCAATTTGTGTGGACTCTGTTAACTCAATAGCTAAGTGTGGTTTCTGTGCCCTGACACTCATGCATGACTCTGGCAGGCATCCCATGTCCCTCCTAACTTGGAGGGCATCTGTGTCGAGAAGTCCCGTTGTGTCCTCCAAGAGTCTGGGGCAGAGGACAGCGTGAGACCATGTCCCTCCTAACTTGGAGGGCATCTGTGTCGAGAAGTCCTGTTGTGTCCTCCAAGATTCTGGGGCAGAGGACAGCGTGAGACAGTGGCTAAATGATTAGATTACACTTTTCCACACCTCCCAGCTGTTCGTCTGGTTCATGCTTGTCATCTTGGCTCTTGGCACCTTCTTCGTAGGGGAGGTTCAATGCTAATGAGGACCCCAGTCATAGCAAAGACCTTCAGCCGTAGCTCTGTGGCAGAGGCTGTTTGATTGTGTTTTGGCGTGTGGTCCTTGGGTCGCTCTGGAACATTCACTAAACTCCCATGTTGCTTGGGACCTCCAGAATGCTTGGAAGAAGCGCCTCCACTTTGCCATGGTAATGGAACCCCTGCTTTATTACTGACCTTCATTGACCTGAGATGAAGTAAAGTGGATTATATAAGTGTGTGGCATGAACCCTCTACCCCTCTTGGGAAGTGTCCTGACTCAATGTCTGCTACTGGGGTTGTCAAAGCAGCCTGGGCAAATGGAGCTGCTTTGAGTACATTGCATATGGTGCCATGGTTCCAGAACCTTCCTTGTGATAAATGAGCAGGATTTCAAGACCCACACTCATAGTTAGAGGGTCATCTTGCCCACAAGAATTAATGAGAGGCAAGGATTGGCTCTGGCTACTACCATACTGATGTCTATTAGCTTTTGATCCTCAGACCAAGAACTCTTCAAGATGGGCGTCATTGCCCTGGAAGCCGTAAGTGAACATGGTCCTGCAGGAGAAAGGGCCATGCCCTATAGGTCTAGACAGGCTCCAGAAGTAGCCACGGGCCACTTCTTGTATAATAATCTCTCATCTATCGCAAGAGTTACATGCCAGAGACCTCTGCGATAGGTGAAAATCCACAGATCAGTGGCATTATAATTAATTTTGTCATTTACATATATACTTTAATTCTTTATAAACTCTACTCTCTAAAAACACTTCCAACACTGTTAAACCTAGGTAATTTTAACAGCATATAAAATTCTATGTGGGTACTCACTGGTGTAGTATACATTTACCACAAAATCCTGTCATATATCGAAAATTCCGCAGTACAGAATTAGATATATTCTTTTAAAAACCCACAGTACAGTGAAGCCATGATAAATGAATTGCAATATAGCACAGGACATCTGTATTACCATGCAAGAAGAGATTTTATCCTAATATTCTAGCTGCTGTTCATTACTTAGGCTCATGTCTTTAAGGACTCTTCTCTTGCTTTTAATGTATGCAATTCTGTAACTGCTTATCCTTATTCTAAGATGCAAATCACATTTTGTTTGGTATTGCAGCATTACTACTGTCATATTAATGCTATTATTTAAATGCATATGGTCATCCAAGTGTGTTTGGCTCTGCAGCAGTATATTGGAGACATCCTGTAAGGATTGCATGTGGGGGATGGGCTGAAAGAAGAGGCAAGCTGGGAATAGGTATGAAGTTAAGAGATATCTTCATTAGTAACTCCCAGTTTTCACTTTGATCTTTTGCTTCTATTTCATTAATTGGGTTATTCTGATTCCTTTTTTTCAGTAAAGTAGATTTAGGATAAACATAGAAAATATATTTGAAATATTACTGAGTGAATGTATCAGAATAATCTCATGTATTTTTGTTAGTTGCAGAGTAACTGTAGCTTTTCTTCAGAATAAGCAAATATACTTGACAGATCAACTGAGACTTTAGGATTTCCTGTGTATTGCTTTTTATTTTTTTTTTAAGTTTTCTGTAAGGATGCTGAATTTACTATGAATGTATCTGGTTTCATCTTGATAGAATTTGTACAGAGGAACTCTTGTTTATTCCCTCTCTCTAGGCTTATAGGGCATAGGTTATGGTTAGAGGACTTTACCTTCTATCTATGCTAGTGCGATTTGCATAGGACTTTTAAAAATCTGCCTTAGGTGTTTTAATCACAAAGCATTCGAGAAGTTAATGCTATTTGGAGTTCCGGGAAAAGTAACTAATTTAAATATATATTATAATACGGGAATTCAAAAGAATGGTGCTAAAACTTTGTCTTTGGTGTTAATACATGTCATTTTCTACCAGTAAATATTTGACTAGAATGAGTATCTCATTTTAGAGACAAGTAAACTACTTCGAATTGGAAATTCAAGAACTCAGAAAAGTGAAAGATCAGGAGGACTCCTTCACCAATTAGATGAAGCTATAAAGAAAGCCCAAAAGAACGACTAGATATTAAAAATACCAACAACTTGAAGACAACATGAAAAGATCCATAAACAATCTAAATATCAAAGGGGAGAGAATAAAGGCAGATGGGATCTAAGCGAGACTCCATTGTCCCAAGTGCAGGCTGGGAATGCTTCTTTTAGGGAAGAGGGGGGAGCAATCTATCCTATGCTGGTGAAAGAGATTTTAAAGGGAAGTTTCTGGCAAGTAGGGTGCAGTGGAAGTGGAGTACTGATGGGGCCACCTTGTATCCTGTTGACAGCAGTGTAGGCCGTTGGGATGTCTTAACTGGATGGTTTGTCCTTGACATCAAGTAAATGGGAGGTGTTCAGTAACATCTGGGCTTGCTTCAGAGCGCAGAACATTCCATTCTTCTGCCAGGCTGGAATGTGACAGCTTTCAGTTTCTTGTTTTCTTTTGTCTCCTTTCTAAATAAAAAATACAGAGAAGATGAATAAGGAAGATTAGGAAAAATGAAGAATCCCTGCAAGAAACATCATACCCCATGAGAACAAACATAAGGATAATGGGTATCCCAGAAGGAAGTAAGAAGGTTGGAGTCATCTCACTTGTCTTCAGACATCATAGTGAGGAGAACTCACACAATGAGGGACACTGGTGAATGTGGATACCTCATAATCACATATGATCTCAGAGAGACACACACACACACTTTCTCACAGATATGGTTTCTGTCAGCTGTCAAATAATTTTAAGCTCAAGATTTCTGCCCTTCAGGATAACATTTATAAAAGTATTAAATGCAATTGAGAATTCTCTGAAAATCTTTAATGTGTCCTCAGAGAACCACATTAACCTAGGAAACACGTTAATGTTGTTTTAATGGAGGTGTTCAAAACATCGGATTCAGTTTTTTAAACATAACCAGACTGTTCAGCATACTTATCTGAGGATTGTTTGATCCTTATTTTACTCAACAACTATAAGAAGTGAATGTATGAAAGTAGAAATTTCTTACAGTGTTTCTCTTAACTGTTACAACTGCATTGTGGATATTATTCAAAAGGGCCTTGATCTTTTAGAACTACATGCAAAGTATTTATAAGTGAAATTATGTGGTTTCTGGGGATTCGGAAGACAGGACAGGAAAGGTTGACTTTGTTGGTCTCCAGAGTCTTGGTGGGGCTGTCTCCTGACTGAAGTTGGATGTTGGACCAGGAGCCTGGTTAAAGTGTTTCTAATACTTTTGAATCTTTTCAAAACTTAGGAGAAGAAAGCTGTATATAGTGGGAGTCACAAACAGCAGCATAAGTGCCCATTATGGCAGTTAGCCTACCAGGTAGATTGACACCACACATGCAGAAATCTCTCTGAGTCCCCCCATGGTTTCATGGTAGCTGTCACCATCTTGGGTTCATCCTAAACAACAACCCTGTCCATGGATTCTTGTAGAACATTCTGTACCCATGGTCCCAGAGTAGGTCCCAATGAGAAGGGAGACTGTGTGGGTGACATATCCTGGCTTCTTGGTGGGGCTGTCTCCTTACAGGCCCTCCATCTGGTACACACAGAATTTTCTGCCCACCTTCTTCCTCACCCTCTCCCCTGGTGCCCATCCTCATCGCACAGACAGCGATGACCCCGTGCCTCTCCGTAGAACCTGCTCGAAGCCTTGGTCAGTCCTCAGTGTCCCACTTTCATGGGGAGACCCCTTGCTTACAAAGTGGGTGAAATTCCTGGGAGCTTATGTACAGTGTCATGACAGCCTCCTTCCTGGCCCACTGCTCTCCCTCTGCCCAGGGCGACAGGCAGACCTCAGGTGTCCAAGTCTCCTGACCTGGCCATTCTATCACCAGGAATAATGCTACCTTGTGCTGACAGTATGAGCTGGATGAGGCTCCTCTGTAAACGGGCGGGCATCTCACAGTGGTCCTTGCCTGCTCGTCAGCTGACCCACCTCAGTGACCCTCTCCTCATCTTTTCCCAGCTCCAGTACTGTATTGTACTGTTATGTCTTTAAGAAAATAATGACTATTTTCCATGCTTTGTGAGAAAGTCACCAACTTTGAAGTCAAGAGGATTGAGACACTCAAATTTACATACTTTATGTGTGATCTGTTTTGTCAGTTTAGAGGTTTTATGTTATTCTTATTACAGTAATCTGAATGTCTTAGTGTCTTCATTTCATCCAGTGAACTGTCCATTCAATAGCCCTTACCTATTTGGTAACTCACATTCATTTTTGTTGGAGGAATCAGATTCATTATGACTCTTTAATTTCTCTGATATAATATCTTTGACTCCCCTTACTTTCTACAATGTTATTTTTATTTCTCCTTTCACACTTTGAATTTCCAAGTGCTCTGTTTTATTGCTTAAATTATTATTTTATAGGTTTTCTTACATGTTTAAAATTCTTAAATGCTTAAATCTACTTCTTTAAGGAGATCAATATACTTTATTTACTACTTTTTAAGTTTTCTTCTACCTGCCTAGTCAGTTTCTTCCTAATAGCTTTTTCCATATTAGCTTTAAGTTCCGGCTTTCACGTTGAAAGACCTATTTCACATGTTCATACTTAAGTGTGACAGACACAAAGCTATTTAGGAAGTTTGTCAAACTATGAGGGACCATTTTTCAGGTGATTCAAGTTGAACCACTTAATTGAGGAATTTCAGAGTCTTTAGGTCTTTATTCATGGGCTAGTCAGATTGCCCATAGAAGAAACTTTGACTCTCCTACCTGGAGGGTAAAGGTCAGGATATCATTTGCTGGAAGTTTTGCAGGGAAAGAATGCTGAGAGTTTTTAGAATGTCTACAAGATACATAGTTTCATCTCTCATTTTCCTCAGTTTTCTCTTTTTCTGGAGTAGACTGACATGACTACCATAATCTCTCCTTCAAGTCTACAAGGTTTGTTAAGACATACATCACTTTCCATTCTGCTTTACAACCTACAAATTCTGTTTTTCATCGTTTCATGCATTTTTACTTTTCAGAAACTTAAAATATTCCCTAATTTAAAAAAAAACCGGTTAATTCATTTCAGGTAGTAGATATTTGTGTACTATCTACTCTCTCGATCTAGAAATTTACATTTCAACAAAAATCTGGAGGACACCAAACACAACATAGAATGTGCTAAGAAAATCCAAGCACAAACAGAAGTCCATTCCCAGACCTATCCCTACCCAGAAAAATCTTAGTGAAGGAAACAAGTTGGGGGATGGAAATAAGAGATAGGATTATTAAAAGGGAATTGGAAAGGTCTTTCTAATGTAATAGAATGTCTGCTTTTTGTCTACTTTCCTTGACAGTACCTCCAACAAATGACAGGGAGAAAGGAGACCAATGCTCAAGTCACTTTTCTAACATGAACAGGATCTTGGATCTTGGCACGCCAAGTAAAACCACCACACATTGGTATTCAATGGTCCTTCAGATTAGTCAGTTTCCTATCTACTTATGTAGAGGAGAGGCTAATCAATAAATCAGTGTCTTTACCACATCATTGTAAAGATGAAAAGGCAACCAAGGATCACCAAAAACTGAAAACAATCTGTCGCATGAGAAATAAAATATGAAATAAATTAAAATTAGGACCAAAAGAGAAGATAGGCTTGATGATAAATCCTAAAATCTTGGTAATCGATGTGTGAATTATGGATCACTGAGAAATTATGAGAATAGTTCAGTCACATAAGGACTTTAAAAGTTTTCTTCCTATGACACCCTCAGGGAAATCACTTTGAAAGGCACATGAGCAAAAAATGAATAAAAGCCAATACAGCATACTCATGAACTTCCATAGTTAACAGATATAAACTGGGAGAGCTGTGAAAGGGAATTCTAATATACTAGTTGCTTTCCATGTCTAGAAAGCAACCAATCAAAATTGGACTGGAGGGCTCCAGAAGGCACTCTACAAAAATAAATAAGTAAATATAAATCTGTAGAATAGATAGTATGACAGAGTTATGACTGAAAACATAATGAAGAGAAGATGAAAGGGGTAACTAGAAATACTGAGGAGGCAGGGAAAGTACAAGAGAGTTGAAGCAAAAACCTAGAATTAGAACTAATAGTTAACACCCAAAATAAAAGCATTTCAAGAAAAGCTTGAAGGAATCAGAGAACAGTGGGTGGAGAAATCACAGGATTTTCCTCTAAAATAAATAACAAAAAGACACCTCAGTTTGAGAAACGTAGACATTATAAAGAATTAATCTGGATACTCCTCTTCAAAATTTTTACAAATGGATGGTGACTGGACCAATGGGAAAAACCCAAATCCTAGACAGTGCCCACTTGCCTCTACCATGAAAACTAGCTACATAATTATACTGTATAACAAACACAATTGTTGTTCAGCTTGTACAATCAATAGTAAAATGTTTAATGGACCTTATAAGGCTACAAACTTGAATGTAAATATTTTCTATCTTAATTTTTTATGTTGTCTGCCTGGATAGAAGTTGAGAGAATGATTTTACATGAATGAAAAGATGGGATCTAATTGCCTCACCTTACCAAATAGAAGCAAATGATATTGTGTATATGTTCATGAGAGTGGAATAATTTTGAGTATATTTAAGACAAAATGAAAACCATGAAACAATTCAAAGTAAAGGTATACTGTATTGAAAGTAGGACAAGAGCAACAATAAGTGTAGTAAAATAACACTCACCTAATCAATCAACCAAGCCTACAAATTTAAACTAAATCTTCACTCCAACACCTAAATTTAGTGAAAATAGTAAATCAGTGTAAGCATATTTAATATTTCAAAATAGCAAAATATCCTTCTGAAGAATTAAAAAAGAAATAGACATAAATTGGGAGAGAACTGGGATAGAAGGGTAGTACAAATTCATCTATATGGTTTGATTTTAGACCCTTATGCATCAGAATATTTTAATAGTAAAAACTGATTTAAGAATGTGTAAAAAAGGAAATTTCAAAACATGAAAATAACATTTCAATGATTTCATTCTAGGAATGTTTTGACTTAATAATAAGTATATATGTATAAAAAGTGACAAGTGAAATAAAATACTTTTCAAAATAATTTGTTATGATAAAAACCTTTTCAGGTCCTAAATTGTCATATTTTCATTCTTCCTACAGATAGAACACTGGTATAAGGACTGCAATTAGTGCAAAAGAGCTAAATATAAAAATCCCAAGCTTAATGGGAAGATGAGCACACTTAACCTATACTACTTACTTACTCACTTAACCTATACGATTTACCTAACCTATACTATCACAAAAATAGAAGGGGTGTTAATTGCCAGAAAATACCTTTCTCCTTTTAACATTAGTGGCCACAACATTTAATTTCTAAAGAATATTTCTTCAAAGAGACAAAACTTATCAAATGACAGTTCTCCATGTTTTTACATTTCACTTCTCATTTTGTGTGAAACAAGTTTTGCAATTCTCTAAGGAACTACTTTGAATAGTATTGGAAAATGTTGTATTTGACTTTTAATCACAAAAATCATGATGAACCAAAGTCAAACATCACCATGAAAGGTGCAAATGTATGTTTTGTAAACATCTCATTTTTATTGTAAAGCAATTTTTCTCATTAGAACAATGTAGAAAAAAACTACTCCCTTACTCTTCTCCAATTCCATTCCACCCAGAGTAAGCATCATTGTTAGCTTGGTGTATATTCCTTCAGTCCTTTCCTGTGTACACAGATACACAGCACTTCAATGTTTATCAAATGATCAATTTACTTATTACACTCAATACTATATCGTGTACATCTTTTCAATCACAAATATTTCTCCATAGTTCAGAATATGATAAGAGCCTTAGGCATTTCTAATGGCTGCACAGTATCACAGTAAATGAAATGCTTCACATTAAACCATCTTAGAAATAACACCACGTCTTAGGTGATAAGCATCCTAGATTTACAAAGTCAAAGTTTCAAAATTTAAGTGTCCTGTTGTAACTTTCACATCAAAATCAATCTCTGGTTTTCCATTTCTTGAAAACATTAATATAAAGACAATGACTGAAGTAGGCAAGATTAGCAAGAAGATGCAATTCATCTAAAATCAAAGTAACATAAGACAAACAAAAATCCCTTCTAAGTATACTAATAATTAACAGTAGGAGGGCAAATTAAGTCATGAGCCAAAAGGAGTCAAGATCAAATTAATTAAAAAGCTTACAAAGAAATGGTGAAAATCTACATTTTCAACTTAAGATTTAATCACAGAAAAATTAAATACAAATTCTAAGTGTAAAATTTTAAAATCCATAACAAATATCTACATTGACTTAAAAAAATTAATGAATAAACTTCCATATTAACTTGGAGGTTGATTTTCTTTTAAAACCTTATGTTCTAAGAAATGATTATAGGATTTGATTATAAGTCTATCAAGCAGTCCTAATCTTTAAACAAATCATTCATTCAAATAGTCAAAACACAAAAGCAAAAAAACATTTCCTAAAAGAAAATGTTACTTTGGTCAAAAGATTTGGATGAAAAGAAGTTAATTTAAAAAGCAGCTTACATACACTCACTGGGAAACCAAATAAGAATCCTTATTAACATGTATCAAGTGTTTAACATACTGCTTACAAAATGCAAGATAATTATTTTGTGAATGAACTGCACAAATAAATTCAGTCTCTTCTGTAAGGACTGATGTCATTTCCTTAAACTATATAACCCCAAGTAATATACAATAGAACCAACACTAGAAGGAAATTTAGTTTAAATACCTTAAAATGTGTAAAATTAACCATTTAAAATCAATTTCCAAAATTTGATACATAATTATTGCCCCCCTTTGCAAATTCTCAGCATACTGTGTTTTCTAACTATAAAAATCCACATCCTTTAAAAAGTTATGGAAATGTGAAGAAAATAAAAATCATATTCCCTCTTTATCACATGTTCTTCTAGCAATTTATCCACACAGACACATATGCATGAAATCTATCTCTTTTATTATAAATTTGGGGTCATGGAAACTAAGTGCTTTACAGTGGTTCATTTGAATCTATCACATTTACAAAATTATTCCCACATCATCACCAAAAAAGTGACATTAATTACTATTAGTTGCAAAATTACTTGTGTGTACTTTTGCGAAATGTAAAATCTTAGACTAGACTTCCTGTTACATTCATGAGGCAGAGTTTGAGAAAAGCAGCTGAAGTGCATAGGAAAAGAACTAGGTTTCAAATATTGGTCTTCTCAACAACTAGGACCTGTGTAAATGACCATCTTCCAGGGTCTATCCCTTCAGATGGAAGTAGAAATAACTGCTTTTAACAAATAGGGTTGCTTCACGCATTAAATAAAATGGTATGCTGGTATATGTGAAGGGAGAACAGTAACTGATTCATGGAGCATTAGTTCTTGACTTCCAATAAAACAAAAAACAAATTAGCCTGACAAAGGACTACCAAACTTCAGGCTTTTAGGAATAAAGACAGTAACTGAAATTGAATTGAAAAAGGTGTTACTTTATTACCGCTTTCCTCACTTGTAATCCTCATTATTTCTCACCCCACAAACAGCCATGACAACTCTGACTATTCCTGCACCAAAAAATTAGGCAAAGGAAAATTTATCAAGTATATATTACAAGTCCATTTTGGTCCGACATAAGGGAGCTGACAACAATGAAGAGGGCAGAAACGTTCTCCACAAAGCACATCAGGAGTGAAACCCTGCGGTTGAGAAGTCTCTTTAAGAATTAATGGAGGAAAGAAAATCAGCTCTAGGGGTACCCCTTCCCAGTGGTAAGTCGGGGATCAGAGAGTCCCTCTCACTAGAACATCCCCAGAACAAGGACGGAGAACACATTTTGGAGTCACAGCTAACTATGATACAGGCTGATTGGTGAGACAAATTTGGTCCTGATCCTGTCTAATTGGGGAGAAACTGAGTCCTGAACTAAAAAACTACATTAACACAGCTGATCCAGATCAGTTAATCTGGTGAAAAAGTTGCTCATTATGCTGGCTGATAAGGTAGAGAAGGCTGGTTCATGTCCCACTTTGTTTCCCAGTTAGCCTGGATCAGGGCCGACTGTTATCTCACCAACCAGTCTAGATGATGACCAGCTATGTCTCAGTAATTTGCCTGAATCAGGATCTGCTGTGTTCCTCTATCAGCCTGAACCATGTCTAGCTGTTTCTCCCCAAATAGCTTGGATTAGGACATACTGTGTCTCCTAATCATACTGCAGAATGACACCTATTTCTCCTCTATTCGCTAGGATGAGGACCATCTGTGTCTCCCTAGTAAGCCTGTGTGAGGACCGGCTGTATCTCTCTAATTGTCAGGTATCAGGACCATCTGTGTCTTCCCAATCAGTCTGAATATGGAAAAACAGTCTCCCCAATTATCTTTTGTCAGGATCAGCTGTGTTTTCCCAATCAGCTAGGTTCAGATCCCATTATGTGTCCCCAGTTAGCCTGGATCAGGACCAGCTGCATCTTCCCAATCAGCCTAGGAGAGAACCAACTATATTACTATAATTAGCCTGGAGTAAGTTCAGCTGTGTTTCCTTGTTCAGCTTGTTTAATGTCCATCTATTTCTCAATAAATACCCTAGATCAGGAGTGGATGTGTCTTCCAATCAGACTGGTTAGGGCCACCTGTTACTACATTTGTCTAGATGACAACCAGCTGTGTCTCCTCAATCAGCCTGCAGGAGGAGCAGTTTTATATCCCCAATTAGCCTGGATCAGGATCAGGTTTGTTTTCCTAGTCATTCTGGGTCTGGTGTCTCCCCTTTTAGCCTCTATCAGTCCCCGCAGAGACTGGCAGACAAGAAAGGACCACCTGTGTCTCCCCAATCAGCCAGGATATAGATTAGCTGTGGTTCATCATTTTTAGGTCAAGATTCTGTTTCTCCTCAATTAGCCTGGATTAGAATCATCTTTGTCTCCCCTGTCAGCCTGTATCAGTGTCAGCTGTGTTTCCCCAGTCTCAGTCAGGGTCACCTGTTCATCCACATCAGCTTGGATTGGGACAAGCCATGTCACTATTAAGCTTGAATCAATAACATTTGTTTTTCTAAAATCAGCCTGGATCAGGACCAGTGCTGCCTCAATAATTAGCATAAATAAAAATCAACTGAGTTTCAAAAAACACCTGGAACCTGTTAAATTGTGTCTCCTCTATAAGCCTGCATAATTTCACCTGTATCTCCTCAATTATCCTTGATCCAAACCTACTTCATCTCTCCAATCAGCCCGGATGTGGACCAGCTATGTCTCCTCAAGTAGTCTTGGTAAAGATCTGTTGTTTCTCCTCAATCAGTCTGAATCAGAAACTACTGTTTCCCTGTCAGCCTGGATCTGTTCCAGTATGTCTACTCCTTTAGCGTAGGCATGGACCAGCTGTATCTCCCCCTACAGACTGAATATGTTTCCTCAATTTTGGGGATGGAAACTAGCTGTGTCTCTACAATCACCTACATGAGAACTAGCAGTGTCTCCCAAATTAGCCTGGGTCAGGATCAGGTCCATTTCCTGAATCAGCCTGTGTCACGTACAACTATTTCATCCCAACCAGCCTATGTCAGGTCCATCTGTGTCTCCCCAAACACACTGAATCAGAACCAACTGTGTCTCCCCAATCAATGTGGATCAGCGCAGCTGTTTTGCTGGATAAGGATAACCTGCGTTTCTCTAATCAGCCTCTGGCAGGACCAGCTGCAGCTCCCTGTTTAGGCTGAATCAGGATCAGTTGTTTTTCCCCAATCAGCATGGTTCAAGTGCTGATATGTGTCCCCATTTACCCCAGATCAGGACCAGCTGTAACTCCCTAATCAGCTGGGATTAGGACCAACTGTTTCTCCCCATTTATCTGCTCAGCTGTGTGAATGAATTTCTTTACATCGGGAAACACCTTACATCAGGAAACACCTGTTTTCCCCAATTAGCCTGGATTAGAATCAGCTTTCTCCCCAACTAACCAGTATCAGAATTAACTGTTTCTCACCAATGAGACAGATAGACCCTGCTGTGTGTCCCCACTTACATCAATCTGAACTACTTTGCTCATTTGACTGAGATTGCTGTCTCCCTGTCAGTGTATGAGGAAAATCTGTATCTTCCCTATTAGCCATGGTCAGGTGAAGATATGTCTCTTCAGTTAGACTGAACAGGACCAGCTTTGTCTCCCCAATCATCCAGGATGAGGACCAGTTCTGTCCCTGAAATTAGCCTGGAACTTAAACAGCTGTGTTCCCACATTTTATTAGGTCAGGAGTTGCTGATTCTCCCCAATTAGACTTGATCAGGACTACTTGTCTCTCTCAAGTCACCTGGAATATGATCAACTGTGTCACCAATCAGCATGCAATAGCACAATCTGTATCACCCCAATCAGCTTATATTAGGATCACCTATATTCCTTGATCAGGACAAGCCGTGTCTCTCTAATTAGCCTGAAATGGAATCAGCTGTGTGTCCCCAATCAGCCTAGATTAGGAACAGCTATGGTTCCCCAGTTAGTATGTATCAGGATATCTTCTGTTTCCCAAATCATCTAGATCGATTCCAACTGTGTCTTCATAATTATCCTGAATCAGAATCAGTTTTGTCTCTCCAATTAGCCTGGATTAGGATGAGTTTTGTCTCCCCATCAAACTAACGGTCACTATCTGTTAAGATCAGTACTCCATTATTCTCCCCATCAGAATAGGGAAAGGCCAGCTGCACACCCTCATCAGACTAAATCAGGGCCAGTTTTGCCACCCCAATTAGCTTGCATCATAACAAGTTTTCTCAACATCAGTCTGTATAATGTCCAGCTGTGTATCCACATTTTATTAAGTCAGGGCTTGCTGATTCTCCCCAGTTAGGATCAAGATCAGATTTGCTCCTCAATCATCTTGGATCAGGACAAGCTCTGTCTCCCCCATCAAGAGGCCCAGTGGTAAAATTACCTTGGGCTATATCAAAACCTGAATGTTGAAACCACCCACCAGATTTCCCAGGAGCTACAGGTCCAGTCACCTAAAATCCTGCAAACCAAATACCCCACCCTCTGGCTAAAAGAGGAAGTGAATCCCTCCATTGATTGAGAAACCATCAATACTATGCAGTAGTACCAACTTGTGGGTGTAAGTGAATATGTAACCTTATTGTAAATTGTGAGTCAACATCAAGGCGATCATTGTAGTTGGGAGATGGGATGCTCAGGGAAGTCTCTGTATCCCCCACACAATCCAATCCCTTTCAGGCAGCACCTGAGAAACCACATATGAAATTCAAGCTATCCAGCCAGCGGTGAAGCCACAATACTCAAGAAATCCCAGTGACCAAATCAAGATTCAGGCTTCCTGAATGCATGTAAATACCCTATACATTCCCATCGCTGCAGGAAAATGTAATACACAGGAACATAAGCAAAATGTTAACACAGAGCAAAGATACAGATAAATACACATGAAATAAAAATCAAGTGACAATCTGAATGTGCAGATGTCTGAAAACTTCTGGAGGATGGATACAGTGATAAAAATACTCATGGAAATCAAGAAAACAACAGAGAAATGAAAATGAAGACATGAGCTTCCAGAATCTATGGGATGCAGTAAAAGCAGTACTAAGAGAGAAGTTCATTGCAATCCAGGTCTTCTTCAAGAAACAATAAAAACTGAACATAAACAATCTAGTCCTACATTTAAAACAATTAGAGAAAAAAGAGAAATTAAGGGCAAAAATCACTGGAAGGAAATGATCAAAATTCCAGCAGAAACAAATGAAAGAGAAAACAAAAAGATGATCCAGAAGATTGTTGAAACCAAAAGTTGTTTATTTGAAAATATAAACAAAATTGACAAACCATTGGCTAGACTCACAAAGACCACAAGAGATAACTCGCATAAGTGGAATCAAAATGAAAGGGAAGAAGTTACAACAGATATCACAGAAATACGAAACATCCTAAGAGACTCCTATGAACAACTGTATGTCAACAAAGTAGACAACCTGTAGGACATGGAAAGTTTTCTTGAAGGTACAGTCTACCAAGACTGAACCAAGAAGAATTACAAAACCTAAACAGAACAATGTCAAGCAAAGAAATGGAGGATGTTATCAAAAGTCACCCTAAAAATAAAGCCCAAATGACTCTTCTAATGAGTATTTGCAAACCTTCAGTAAAGAATTAATAGCTGTTTCATCTCAAATTCTTCCAAATTATTGAATAACAGGGAGCACTCCCAACTACTGTCTACAAGCTTAGATCACACCGATTAAAAAAAGCTGATAGAGATGTCACCAAGAAAGAAATATACAGAATAATATCTCTAGTGAACAGAGTTGAAAAAATTCTCAACAAAATATTAGCAAACTTTCCAACAGTGAATCAAAGTGAGCATCTATCATGATCAAGTAGGATTTATCCCAGCAATGCAATGTTGGTTCAAAATATGTAAATCCATTAATGTAATGCAAAATGTCAACAAGAGTAAGATAAAATTAAACACATGACCATATTAATACAAGCAGAGAAAGTTTTTCACAGGATTCAAAATATTTAAGATATAGAAAACATGCACAAAGTGGGGATATGAGGTTCATACCTCAATTTTATAAAGCATATGTATGAAAAGCACAGACAACATCATAGTCAATAGCAAAAATTGAAAGCATTTGCTCTAAGGTCAGGAACAAGGCAAGATTGTCTACTCTCCGCAATGGAAGGTCAGGAACAAGGGAAGACTGTCTACTCTCAGCAATGCTATTTAACATCATACAGGAAGTCTTGTCCAGAGCAATTAGGCAAGAAAAATAAATAAAAGGAATCCAAACTGGAAAGAAGGAAGTAAACTCTGTTCCGTTGCATATGACAAGATCATATATATTGAAAACCCAAAAAACGCTGTCCAAAAATTACTAGAAATAATCAATGAGTACAGTAAAGTGGCAGGCCACAAAATCAATAAACAAAAGCCTGTAGCATAATTGTATGTAAATAACATGCTGGAAGAAAATTAACTCTAGAGAATCATACCGATTAAAATACAAATAAAATGAATCAGATTTTTTGAATATACTTAAGAAAGGATGAGAAAGACATCTACAATTAAAACTACAAGTTCTTCTTAAAATAGAGGACAATATGAAGAGATGGAAAGACATCCCCTGCTCATTGTTGGCAAGAATCAACATTATCAAAATGGTCCTCTTACCTAAAGCAATACACAGATTTCATGCAATCCCCATTCAGATCCCTTAACCTTATTATTAGGAAATAGTATAAAATCTTAAAATATTTATGGAACAAAAAGATCTCAATAGCCAGTGAAATCTTAAGGAAACAGTGATTCCTGTCACACATGTTCTAAAGGGAAACTGTTAGGGGAGAGACAATGGTTCTTTTCTACATTGGAGGTGGAAACACAGGTATCTTGACTTAAGCAGATGGAAAAGAAGAGATAGTTCATATCCTGGCTTATTCAATAGACCCAACTTGTGCTAATCCAGTAAGATTGGAAAAATAGTGCTGGTCATGTTCCAAGATAATTGGGGAGAAATAGCTGGTCCAGATCTATATTAATTGGGGAATCACATTCTATCCTGATAAAGACTGATTGACTAGTCACAGCTGGACCTGATAAGGCTGATCGGGGAGAAAATGTTGGTCCTAATTCAGAATAACTTGGGAGGAACCGTGTGCCCTGAACTAAGAAATTGGGGAAATACATTGATATGGCTTAATACTAATTAGGGAAAGACTGCTGCTATTGTTCCAGGCTTATTAGAGAGACGATTGGTGCTGACTATACTTTTGAGGGAGATATAGCACGTCCTTATGTACTCAGGAGGACAGACAGAATGCTCTTGCTTATTTAGAAGACAGAAAAGAACCTTTCTGATCCAGGCTGATTGTGAGAGAATGTTCCTAGTCCAACATTATTGGAAAGACTCAGATGGTAGACATCCAGGCTGATTGTGGTGATTCATCTGGTCCTATACAGGTTATATGGGGAAACAGAGATCTTTACCCAAGCTAATTGGGTCAAATTTGCTGATGGGGATCCAAATTGATTGATATAAGTGTGCTGACACTGATCCAGGGTAATTGGGAAGACACAACTGGTTGAGAGAAACCTAACTTGATAGTTTTACAAGTGTTTCAAGTAGATTGGGGAAACACAATTGATGCTAATTCAGGATGACCGGGGAGACACAGGTGACTCTAATCATTCACATTGGGAGTTGCAGCTGGTTCCAAATGAAGATGATTGGGGAGACACAGTTGACCCTGATTTGCTATGGTAATGCTATATCACTGACTCAGTACATCAGTGTGTTAGAAACCTTTGGCTATGAAATCAAAACAAACTGTTCAGAACTATAAATAAACACAGGCTTTTTTATGATTCTGTGTATGTTGGGGCATATAAAAGTGGGCCTGTATTAAAACTACAGAAACCTTTGGCGTGTAAGGAAGCATACTTTCCTGTTTGCCCAAAACTATTGCTGTATCACTGAAGCAGTATATTAGTGTGTCAAAAAAAAATAACGTTTGGTGTAAAATTGAAATGAACCTTAGAGAATTGAAAAGAATAGCTCTTTTATGATTCCATGTATGTTTATAAAGTATATACATGAGACTCTAACAAAATTATCAAGCTGAAGATATATAAGCAAACAATTTTGCTAATTTCTCATAATCACATTTTAAAACAAAAAGAGCAGAGGCTTTTAACTAAGCAAATTTCAGCTGTGTCAATGAATTGCTCACATTGATTATATATAATGTTCAGTCTTTTTGCAGAAAATGGTGTGCAGATTCATGTACTACTTATCTAATACTATATCACTGAAGTATTCATAGAGTACTTATCTGTAAGTCTTCAAAATGTTTCTGGCCATGTTGGTGCTATAACAATGAAGTGTTCTTCAGGCTGTTAATGCTTGAAACAAAAGTAAAACTAACTGAACTCAAAACAAGTGAGATTTTGTAATTATATGTTTGTATACTAGAACAATATATGGGTCTATATGAAAACTACAGATAGAGACTGCCAAACTTCAGTGATATCACAAATGATTTTGTACACACTGTAGCAAATGCTACAACTAATCTCAATTCAGGTATATCTCTGATGTCTCTTCAAACTTAAGTAGTCCATGTATAAATAGAGTAGGGAGTCTATTTGAGCCTATACTACCTATACAGAGTTCCTCTAGTAGTATCTAGCCATGATAATGCTATATAACTGAAGCTCAACAGTGTGTGAAGTACCCATTTGGCATGAAATTGAAAGCAACTGTTAAGAACCGGTAAACAAAGTTTACAAATGATTCTGTTTCCACTATATATGCACCATATTAAAACTACAGAAGTTTTAGACATATTAGCAAGCATAAATTTACTGTTTCTCAAAGGCTAATGCTATATCCCTAAAACAGATCATCAGGGTGTCAAAAACACATTTGGTACAAATTAGAAAGCAAGTGTTCAAAATTGCAACAAAAGACTTCCATGATCCTATGTATGTGTATGAGAAACACATATATATATACATTTATAACATATAAATAGGTAGATAACATAAAGTATGTATTATATAAAAATATGCTCATATAGGCCCATATATATATGGGCCTATATAAGTTGTGAAAGCTTTGCACTTTTAAAAAAGTCATAATTTACTGTTTTCCAAAGGCTAATGCCGTATAACTGAAGCAGTACATCAGTGTGTCAAAAAACATTCTGTACAAAATAGAATGCAACTCTTCAGAACTGTGAAGTTTGGCTCATTTATGATTATATGTATGTTTACAAATATGGGGTCCTCTATTAAAATAAAGAACTCTTTACATATGTAAAAAAATTTACTAAGTTATAGTCAAATTTGAGAACAAGCATAGTAAATCCATTTTACTAAGCAGTTCCTCTATCTCAAGGAGTTCCTCCTATTGAACAAGTATTTCCATACATATATATGTCACAATCAGTATTATAGAAAATGGTTTATAATTGTTTCTATACTGCTGGACCTGATTCAGGCTGATTGGGGAAACACAGTGATCCTGATCCATTCTAATTGGAGAGAGACAGCTTGTCGTCATTCAGGGTGATCGTAGAGATGCAGCTTATTCTGATCCAGTCCAAATGGTGAAACACAGCCGGAAATGATCCATGCTGATAGGAAACCACTGTTGCTCCTGATCCAGACTAACTGGGGAGACCACAGCAGATCTGGATTGAGGCTCATTGGTGAGATAAAGTTGGTCCTATCAAGTCTGATTAGAAATAATCAGCCAGACTAATTTTGGAGATACAGCCTGTCCTCATCCAGGCTGATTGGGTTAAAAAATTAGATGGAACCAGGGCAATTGGAGAGAAACAGCTGGTCCTGAGACAGACTAATGGGGAATCATGCTTCACCTGTTCCTGGCTTATGGAGGAATCGTAGCTGATATGATACCATCTAAATCAGGAAAAACATTTGGTATTGGTTTACCCTGATTTGTAGATACAAACCTCTCTTAGTCAAATGTGAGAACACAGGTACATCCACAGTACAAGAGATGAAACAGAATGTCATTGTCCAATATGATTGGGGAGCCACTGCTTGTCCTGACAAGGGATATTACCAAAATAGCTGGTCCTGATCCAGGCTGATTGGGGTGATACAGCTGATTAATATTCAGTAAACTGGGGGAGAATCAGTGAGTCCTGACCTATAAAATTGTGGAAAATTGAGGAGACAAACTCTTTTCTATCTAGACTGAGGGGAAATAGCTGATACTGATAGTGGATAGTGGAGAGACATAGGTGACACTACCTCCTCTTACTGGAGAGAGTCACAGTTCCTAATGGAGGCTTACTAGGGAGACACAGCTGTAAATTATTGAAACAACTGATCCTAATGCAGGCTAACTGAGAAGAAAGAGACCTGAACTGACAAAATTCAGGACCATAACTGGTCTGGATCCAGGCTAATAGGAAGGACACAACTGGTCTTAATTCATGCAAATTGGCAAGATGCAGATATTCCATATCTAGGTTCATTGGGTAAACACAGCTTGTTTAATACAGACCGATGGAGTTAACACAGATGACCCTGACTAATTGGGAAGACACAAGTGGTCGTAATACAGGATAATTCCAGAGACACACTACACCTGTTCTGAGCAGATTAGGCAGGCACAGCTGCTCCTGAGCCAGGATAATCGGTCAAAAAAAGTGAAAATTGACCTGATTAAGGGTGGGGGGTGATCGTGATCCAGACTAATTGTGGAGAAAAAGTTGGCCCTGAGAGTCAGATGGTCAGATTCGAGCTGAAGGTGGATACAGTGAGTTGAGTCCTGTTCTACCCTGATGAAGGAGATACAGGTCTATTGAATAAGTCAGATGGGAGAACACAGGTAGTTCTGATCCAGGCTGAGGGGAACACATTCATGTTACAAATCAAATCTCCTCAGGGAGACAAAATGGTCCCTCTTCTATATTGGAGACAAACTATCTTGAATTAGTCAAATGGGGGAGCAGAGCTAGTTCAGATCCAGGCTGATTGGAGACACTCATCTGGTGCTCATCCAGGAAGAATGGGGATAATGCACTGGTTATGTTTCAAGATAACTGGGGAGAGACATCAGGTCCTATTGCAGGATGATTGGGGAATAACAGCTGGTTATGATCAAGACTGATTGGGGAGATACACAGGGACCTGATCGGGCTGATTGGGTAGAAACTGTTGGTACTGATCCAGGATTGTTAGAGAGAAAGAGCACATCCTGACATAAGAAAGTGTGAGAATACAGCTGATCCAGATGCATATGAATTAGGGAAACACTGCTGTTCTTATTCCAGGATTACTGGGGAGACAACTGGTCCTGTCCATACTTTGGGGGGAGATACACCATGTGCTGGGGATCCCAACTGGTGGACAGACAGAACTACCTTGCTTATTTAGAAGCAGAAAACAACATTTATAATCCACAAATGAGGGAATACAGAAATTGAGGTAATACAGGTGATCCAGATCTGTACTAATTAGTGAGACATTGCTGTTCCTCTTCCAGGGTTACTGGGGAGACAAATGTTCCTGATACTACTGAACGGGAAGATACAGCTATTCTCGATCTACCCACATGGGGAAAACACAGAAATCTCTTCCTTATTTAGAACTTGGTACACAACTTTTCTAAGCCAGGCTAATTTTAAAACAATGATCCTAATGCAGAATTATTGAGAAGATTCAGCTAGATCACATAGAAGGTGATTGTGGAGACTCACCTGGTTCTATCCAGGATTTCTGGGGGAACTCAGCTGTATGTTACTCTAGCTTTTTGGGGTGACACAGCAGATCCAGATCCAGCCTACTTGAGAAGCTGCAAATGGCACAGAGTCAGACTAATTGGGGAGAAGTTATGCAGCTGTTCAAGTAGATTGGACTTCCACTAATGATCCTAATCCAGGATGATTGGGAAGACACAGATGACTCCAATTTTACTGATTTGGGAGACACTGCTGGTCCCGATTCAAGCTGATGAAGCTGGTCCTGATCAGGCTGAATATGGAGGAAGTGTCGGTCCTGATCCAGGATTATTGGCATGAAACAGCGAGTCATGAAAGAGTTGAATAAGGGATGACAGCTGACCTTGGATCCATACAAATTAGCAAGGAACTGCTGTTCTTCATCCAGGCTTACTGGGGTGACAACATGTCACCTGACACTACGGACTGGTAGATACAACTGGTCTAGGTCTACCTAGATGGGTGACGTGAAGGACCTCTCCCTTATTTAGGCGAGGGTTGACAACATTTCAGATGCAGGCTGATTTTGAGATTTTCTTAATCTAGGATCATTGGGAAGACTCAGCTGGTACACATCCAGGCTGATTAGGAAAACTCATCTGGCCAATCCAGGTTATTTGGGGAGACACAGCTGTTATTTACCTTGCCCGATGGCGGCAATACCAGTGAATCAGATCCAAGCTGATTGAGCTAGCACAGCTGACTCTGATCCAAGCTAATTGAATAAACACAACCTTTTCATTGGGGAGAAGATCTGCAACTGTTCCAAGAAGTTGGGGAATACACAAGTGATCCTAATCTAGGCTTACGGGTGAGACACATGTGACTCTAATATTTCTGACTTGAGAGATGCAGCTGGTCCCAATTCAAGCTTATATGGGAGACACTGCTGGTTCTGATCAGGCTGCCTCGGGAGATACAGGTGTTCCTAATCCAGGATGGTTGGGGAGACACACGGATACTGACCCAGGCTTCAGGGGGAGACACAGCTGACTCTTACTCAATATGAAAGGGGAAGACAAACCTGGGGCTGATCATGGCAGAATGGCGGGCAAAGCTGTTCCTTTTCTATGCTGATAAGGAAGAAATATGGAGTCCCGACCTAGCCAGAATGGGAAAACACAGCTGGCTCTGACACAGTCTAATGCGGTGAATACATTGGGCCTGATGGACATTGATGGGGAGAGAAAATGAGTTCTGGTCTACACTGAATGCGGATACACACCTAGTTCTGGTATGCTCAGATTGGGAAGACATTGTTGGCTCTTACTTACAGTGATGAGGGAAACAAAGTTCATCCTGATCCAGGCAGATTGGGAAGACACAGTGTCCCTATGTAGTCTGAGTAGGGAGACATAGCTGTTTGGGTGCAGGTTCAGTGGGAAGACACAACTGATACTGCTCCAAGCCTTTTGGGGAGACACAGCTGGTCCATGTCTAGCCAGATGGGGGATACACAGTGGACTCAGTGTGATGGGGAAAACACAGCTGGTCCTGATCCAGGACAATTGGGGAAACACACCTGAGCATTACCCAGGTAAATTATGCAGAATCAGTGACTCCTGACCTGTGAAAATGTGAAAAGTCTACCGATTTGAATCCAGGATAATTAAGGAGATGAACTCTTTCCTATCAAGACTGAGGGGGAACAGCTGATACTGACACAGGATAGAGAGAGACATAGGTGGCCCTACCACCTCTTATTGCAGAGATTCAGTGTTCCTAATGGAGGCTTTCAGGAGAGACAGCTGTAACTTATTGACATAACAGATACTAACTCAGGCTAACTGGGGAGAAATAGTGATCCCTGACCTATCAAAATGCAGGAACACAGCTCATCTGGATCCAGGCCAATTAGGGAGATGCAGCTGTTCCATATCTAGGCTTATTGGGTAAACACAACTTGTCTGATACAGACTGATGGCATTAACACAGCTGAACCTGATCTAGGTTAATTAGAAAGAAACAAGGGGTCTTTAACCATGTTAATTCAGGAGACATTCTATACCTGTTCCAAGCAGATTAGGCATGCAGAGCTGATCCTTGTCCAGGCTCATCAGAGAAAAGGACCAAGAATTGACCTACTGAAAAAGCAGAAAGAAGACTTATCATGATACAGGCTAATTGCAGAGACAAATCTGGCCCTATTTTCTCAAATTCATGTGACTCAGTCAGTCTTATCCAGATGATAGTAGAAGCACAGAGTCCTGTTCTACCCTGAGGGAGACACTGCTTTCAGTGCAAAGTCAGATCGTGGAATACAGGTAGTTCTGATACAATCTGATGGGAACATATACATGTTCCAAGTTGAAACAGACTGGGGAGACAAAATGGTCCTCTTCTATACTAAAGGTGGAGACAACTATCCTAGATGTGGGAGCAGAGCTGGTTTAGATCCAGGCTGATTGGAAGAGCCCCAACTGGTGCTAATCTAGGAAGAGTGGGGAGAAAGTGCTGATTATCTTCCAAGATAATAGAGAGAAACATGGGGTCCTATCTAGAATGATAGGTGATCATGACAAAAGCTGATTAAGGAGACACACTTGGACCTGATCAGGCTGATTGGAGACCAAATATTCAATGTCTCCTGAACTAAAGTTGCAGTGTGGTTAAAACATGAAGTAACTGCAATTCTTCAGTGACATCTCTGTGTAAGATTGAGAAAAATTAATCCATAAGCAATTTTCATTACCTACCTGAACTGTGTTAGAAGACATACTTCTTATCCTTGTGGTCTCCAATGGTATATAGGCTGTCTAATGGCAAATTCCTGAAGGAAATGGAACATGCTCTAAATCCCACTTCCAATGAAGTGGAGATTAAATGTGATGAACTGTCCTGAAGCAGTGCTTTGCTATTTACTTTGCTGACTGGATGAAATGAGGTACTGTAGGAAATCGACACAAGCTGCTCACAAAAAAAGCCACACATAACTGGTATAACAAACTACATTTGGTTGAAATGCAGTAAATGGAAACAGCCCAATTCTTCTGCATACCTGAGTGCCTCTTACACAGTCACCGTTCCCTGAATATCCCATTTGCTACCTGGGAGTATAGTTGAAGATACACTAACTCTATTGGTAATTCTAATATGTTGTGAGTGTCAAGCTAATTTATTGTAAGAGTATGCCAGGTTTTAGAAATCCTGCTTGGAAGGAATTTGCAACCATTTGCTCTGAAAAGTAAGGTAGTGCTATTCCTTGATAACACCTTGGTTTATTAGATGAAACGTGGACTTCCAAGAAAATTGCATATTCTCTAATACTATGAAATACCACACAGAAGTGGTATCACAAACTGAATCAGGAGGAAACATTGTAAAGTCTCTAAAATACTAAAATTCAGCTTTTTCCTTAAATGACTCTGGCAAATTAACTATAACTCTTCGACCTCAAGGATGTAATGCC